>WBMZ01009062.1:0-67196 GCA_013400975.1 Atrichornis clamosus | reverse complement strand
CGGGGCGGGAGCGGGGCGGGAGCTCCTCGTTGCCTTCCCCTTCTATCACCCCACCCATCAGCACCTCCGTGGCGAAGCCCCGGCGGCTGCATGGCCTCAGGAGCGGGGAGCGGGGTTTATCGCCATCCCCCGAGGAGGGAGTGGGGCTAGAGCAGCACAGCTCCCTGCCATGGCCGGGCGCAGGCAGGACCCCGCCGGGGGAAGGACTGAATGTCCCCACACAGACATCCCCAGGTGTCCTCGGGGTGCGGGTAGTGCTTTGATGTGACTCTGGTTTTGGGAGCAGTGATGACTTCTTCATGCACTTCTTAGCAGTGACACGTGCGTGCTGCATTTCCAAATGTCCAGGCGGTGCTACTGCAAAGGAGAGCCTTGGTGTGAAGCATCCCGTCAGCACTCACACCTGCCATCGAGAAGTTGTCTCCAAATCCCACAGCCCGCGAGGGACCCCTTGGAGCCCACTCAGAGACCCTTCCAGAGCAGAGCGGAGGAAAGAAAACATGGTTTCTGGGAGTGGGGGTGGCATTTGTTTTCCCTTCAGCTTGGTGGAACAGCTGGGATGCTGCAGTGATGGTGTCTGGCTGTGTCCGCTGCTCAGACACTGTCAGTTCCACGGATCCTGATCCCCTCCAGCCACTCCTGCCCCAGCCCAGGCTCTGCCCTCACGCAGATCTGGTGGTGCTTCAATACTATCCTGGCCCTCAGACAGGGATGGGCTGTGTAGAGCCCTCAGCACAGAAAATGTGCCCTTGGCTGAGTCTCTCCTCTGCTGCCTCTCCCTGCCGCCAGTCCCAGGGCTGCAGGACTTACCTGGCACAGCTCACACAGCTCTGCTGCCTGCTCATTTGTCACCGAGGGAAAGCTGTTGGTAACCCTGCATTCAAAACCAGGGAAACAGGTTGAGAGACCTCCCGAGGGAGCTCCTAATGGGATGGCAGCAGGAGGGCTGTGGAGAGTCCTGAGCCTGGCAGCAGGAGGGCCCTTAGCAGGTGCTGCAGGACCTGGTGCTCGCTGCTCTGCCCAACTGTCACACTTCTGCCCCTCTCCACATGGCACAGGCATTGACAGCCCCTGCTCTGTCACCTCACCAGCCTCTCTTGGATTCTTACTGCCCCTCCGTCCCCATAAACTGACCTACTGTGACAACCTGCTCTGGTCCTCACTGCTGTCATCTGCTACTGAGTGACAAGCCAGAGACTCAGAGAGCTGATACACAATTTAATTGTGATCTGAGAGAGAAACACAGGGCCTTTTCACTCCAAGCTCTGTGGCAGGGCACCTCCCCAGGGCGGAAGGTGGCAAGCGCTTATCAGTCCCAGGCACACAATATGGCCTTTCCATCCTGAGGGAGGGAAATTAAGGGAGGCACCACTCAAACACAGACGTACAGCACTGTACCAGTGTCACAGGCAGCCCATACAGCCCCCGTGGCAATGTTGAGGAGTCTGGTGAGAGGGCGAAGGCTGTAATAGGCAACATGCACCATTCCTCCCCACCGGTTCAGTTGCAGGTTCAGGACTGATGTAGTAGAAAACAAAGTCTCCTCTATCCCCTGAAGGACTCTGCAGCATCGGGTATTCCCTGAAATTTCCCTGAGCAGTTAAAATGTTCAGGCATCACTTACACGGTGCCATCTGTGCGCGGTGACTTGTGACTGAGCCCTTGCTGTGCTGCACCTTGCAGCTGAGTTGCTTGACCTTAGCTAGTGGTTTGGAAAAAAGCAGCAAGGGTGGACACAGCAAGAAAATAGAAATGAGCTGCCCATGGGAAATAAATCATCCCATCCTTTTCAAAAATAGATATCTGCATACCCTTGGGAATCCTGTTGCCCTGGCAAAGGAGCTAACCCCAGAACAAAAGCTCCCAGATGGTTTCAGCCCAGGGGTTACAGCCTGAGGAGTGATCCAAGAGGTGGATTTGTCATTGCCTGAGGGCAGGACAGCATCTTAATTCCTGCCTATGTAACACTAGGTGCATAAACAGGACCAGAAATCAGGTCTGATCCAGCCTGCACAGCCACTGCGTGTGTTGGGACCGGGCACAGAGAGGTTGACAGGGGAATCAGCAGATTATCTGGCTAATTACATCCTGTTCTCTCCAAATGAGGCGAGTTTCCAAGACGTTGCCCTGGTAAATTGGCAAGAACAGGGGAAGACAAATCAAGGTAATTGCTAATGAACTGAACTAAAAATCAGCTTGATAAATATTCCTCAGGCTTTGCATACAGATTTCCCTTTGGTCTCACTGGAACTTGCAGGCCAGCAGCACCCAGGCCAAACATTTTCTGAAAGCAATATAAGTCCAGGGGAGCTTTTAAAATTGAAATTACCTCATGAAAATTGAAATGAGACTGAACAGGATTAGACTGAAGGTCTATCAATCCCTGTATCCCACAGTGGTGGGGCAGGGGGGTGTGAAGACCCATAGACTGTGGGACTTTTCCTTGCTCCTTCATCCTTGAATATCCCTGGACAGAGCATAATGGGGCAGCATACACCAGCTCTGAGAATGATGAGCCTGGTGGGGACACTCTGCTTTCTGGGGCATTTTTCTGGTCCCTGTTCCTGTGCTTTTAACCCTTTTCTCTTTTCTGTTTGTTGTTCTCTCTGAGCATTTGGTTGTTCCCTGGCTTTTCCCTCTACATAGACAATGGCCTATGAGGCATTGCTAAGCCTTGAGAGGTAGCTCCAGATTTGGTCCTGTCTTAGACAGCTTTGGGGCTCCACATTGATCATGGCTGAGTGGAACCAGGCATTCCCCAGGGTGAAGAGGCTTTCAACGAGGAGGATCACAGGAAGTCTGCGTGGAAGTACCGTGTACCTAGCATGAGACTGATTTCCCCTCAGATGTTCCGCCTGGTGGCCAGCAGCTCTGATGCCCTTAGAGCATCCTTGGGTGCCTCAGCAGAGCTATGTGACTTCTGTCATCTCAACTCCAGGTCAGGCATGCAATCAATTAGTGCCTAAACTCAGCTCTTCTTGGCCCATTCCGTGCTGGCAGAGACCCTGATTTGGTTGGGGCTATCCCTACACAGTGTCAGAAGTGACAAGGGCAGGACACGAACCCTGGCACACAGGAACCCTGGGCACTCAGGGGAGTGTCCTAAACTTACCCAGGACAGCTGGTGCTCACTTGCCATGTCTAGAGAGGGGTCTGCCTGCTCCAGACACCCTTGGGGGAGCTCCTGTCCCTGGAAGGGGTAGGCAGTGGCCAGGACATGGACATTGTCCAGCCCTCTTGCACACCTGAATGACTGTGCCTGACACAAGATTTACCTGAGCACTGAATCAAGTCCTGCAGGTGAAAAAGAAAACTACAGACCACAGTTAAGTCGGTAAGAATGAAAGCCAGACAGCTTCTACATCCCAGACTTTCTGCCTCCCTCTCTCCCATGCCCTGGGTTCAGGTCAAACAGGGACAGCAGGGACACTGACTCACAGGCTATTCCTCTGTTCTTTGCTCATTTGGACTTCTCCTGTGCTTCTCAGCAGAGGGTTTCTGCCAGATGAACTGCTGGGCTTCCTCCACTCTTGGCTCCTGACTTGTCAGACTTGAGAAGGGGAACCAAAGACATGAGGCCATGTCTTCATCCCCCTGGGTTTCCAGCTGCCCTGGAATGCTGCTTGCAGAACTCCCTGGTATTCCTTTCCACCAGTGGGATGCTGGGCACAGCATCACTCACCTGCTAACGGGGAGGATGCATTATTGCTGCCCGAGCTCTAGGCTGCCACAGCTCCCTGTAATCAGCTGCTCCTGTGCCACATGGGACGTGCAATGAGACAGGAGCTGCACCAGCACTTCCCCAGCTGCCAGAATATGGAGATGGGGTTGGAGGCATCCATTTGCAAGGAGCAAAGCATTCACAGTGAGTAGAGTGCAGCAGATGGATCCTGCTGGTGGATACTCATCCCGTGCTTCTGGATACCACACAAGTGTGTTAAGCTGAGCAGGTTCCCCACAAGTGGCACAGGTGTCCTTGGAGGGAGACAGGACAGCAGAAGTGCCCCACTGCTTACTCAGAGAAGAGTCATCCATGTGACAGTCTGTCTGCCACTGAGCAGCCCTGCCTGGGGCTCAGGAAACTGAAATCAGAGGAGAGGAAGGGAAAATGCAGCTATGTCCCAGGGTAAACTTCTCTCTAATTTACTTCTTCCTGGGGCTTTTCCTGGTCCTCACAGATGCAGATTGAGCAGTATGGTATACTGCCCTGGATATTTGAACTGTTTCCAGCCCAAACCTTGCTCCAGTTTTCTCCCCTTGCAATGTTTTTTCTTTCTCCCCCTTGAAATTGTTTTTCTTTCTCCACATGGCCTCAACAAGCAACAGCTACTTCCAGATTTCTCAGATAGCTCATGGATGAATTCTGTGGGATGTGAGGCATCCTTCAGGCACTGCTTCCATTATCCCTCATCAGCAGCTCTCCTGAGGAGAAACACCAGCCAGAGTGATGGTGCTCACATCCAACTAACAGGGTTTCACCCAGGTAACCATGGTGCAGATGCAGAAGCACCTGTGTGCTGCCCTTCTGCTGTCACTGCTCATGCTCTGGCTCCATCCTCTGCTGATTCATCCCTCTGGTCACTCTGAGAGACTGATGAGGCTTTAGGCATGGCAGGCACAGGCTCTTCAGTGAGCTCCATGAGGACACCCTGTCCAGGGGTGGAAAATGAGTCAGCGGCCATCTGGGCTTGGCATGTGCTCCAGCCCCAGGGACAGCAGTCCCTGGAGGCAGCCACCCTGCATGACCCCTGAAGCCGCTTAAGTCTGAAGAGCAAAACATTTCCCGTGGGGGACAGTGCTGGAGCAGTCACAGGGACCAGCACTC
Source organism: Atrichornis clamosus (assembly GCA_013400975.1). NCBI lineage: Eukaryota > Metazoa > Chordata > Aves > Passeriformes > Menuridae > Atrichornis > Atrichornis clamosus. The sequence continues at coordinate 62,371 of WBMZ01009062.1, read as the reverse complement.
CCAGTCACGCGGGGACTGCCTGAGCATGAACACCCTGGAGCATGGCTCCTCAATCTGCAGAGTAATACTTCCCCTGCCCTTTCTGTGTTCTGTATTCACATGCAACTTTTTGCACCACTGCTGCCCTGGTAACACCTCCTTCCCTGCGGTCCCTGGCCTTCAAACCCTATGTCAGTCCAGAGTTTACCCTCAGCTTTGTGCTCTCATTCGGCTCTGCACTGAGCCATGGGAAATGGGGTGGCAGCCTCTGAGCAGATTCTCTTTCTCAGTTCAGTGGTGCACAAGGTGGGAGGTAGCAGAGCTGCCTCCTCTTCCTGGCTAATCCATTTCCAGCTCTGATACATGTGGATTCCTGTAGCAAGAGAAGCTGGGAACAGCTCTCCCCAAGCAGATATGTAAGGGTAGCCCAGAGAGGCTCGCACTTCAGTAATCTCTTCCAGGAAGGGATCCATGGTCTGAGCCAGAGAGAAAAACATGTGGGGCTGAGTAACCACAGCCTTTGGACTGAGGAGATGGGTGGGGAAATGCCATATTGCAGAGCAGTACAGGGACAGGAGTCACCTGGTGTCACCTGCATCCTGAGAAAGGAACCCATGGTGCCAAGTCAGGGCTGCCAGGGGCAAGGACGCAACTCCCTGTTTCTAAACAGACAGGGCAAATATGCAGGAGAAGGTTGGCTGGCCACTCTCTGACCCAGGCCCTCATTTCAAGAGCAACCTATCTGGTTCCATCCCATCCCTTCACTCCCTCCCAGCTGGGGGCCTTATGCCACCGACACAGAACAGGCACCAGCTGGAATTGTTGCTCTGTTCCTGCTCCCTTGCCCTGAGATGGGGCTGCTCCTCTGCTGTGCAAGGGCAGGGTTATTCCTCATACCCCATCTTGAACAGAGGAGGAAAAGGGCTCTTGCAGCATTCCCTCCCAGAGCAGCCCCAGCTTTGCCTGGAGAAGATGCTGAAGGAGGAGGAGTTCTGCACCCCTCTGCCTTCTCCCTGCTGCCAGCCCCAGATGCATCATTTCAGGAAAGAGGCAGCTCTGCTTCCCACTGCCTGGCCTGCCAGAATCGAGGGAGAGCTTTGATCAAGGCACAGCTATCTGTGCTCTGATCACTGCCTTTCCAGCAAGGGCCCTGTTCAGAGGAGAGGGCACATTTCCTTTAACCCTTCCCTCCCTGCGAGCCTGGAGCTCCACAGGAAAGGCACATTGATTAGAGCTTTCAGCCCCAGGGGCTTCACATTCCCAGGGATGTCTGGGAACTGAGTGATGTTCAGTAACTGCGCCTTTTCAAGGACCCATTCAGTTGTTCATGCATCCAGGGTTTTGGTTTAGAAAATCTTTGTGTTGGAGCTGCCTACACATCTAATTTATAAAGAGAGAGAAGGAAAACTTTCTCAGGGGAACTCAGTGGCCCCTTTCCACCACATCAAAGCCGCTGAGAGATCACGTTATCTTGACAGATGTTGTACACTACAGATCTGGTTACTGAACTTATGTTTCCCATGGACTCGTTCCAACACTTCTTTTAATTTGTCAGGGATATATTTCAAAGTGCAATATGCACATGGTTGCAGAAAAGTTGAAGGAAGTTGCTGATTAATGACCTTTCTCCTAGTAGTGTAGATGTGCTCGTTCCAGCTGCAGTAGATACCAAAGAAAACGTAATACACTGGAAACTAGAAGAGATAATGTCTCTTAGAGTAGAGGTTCTTTTTTTCTCTTTCTTCCAAGTCAAAGCAAGTAATAATGCTATAACACAGTGTGTTCAGCCACGTGAGGAGGGTCTGTACCTAAGACACACTGAGGAATTCATCTCAGTGTTCCCACCACTTTTCTGTCACATCAGTGGGAGTATTAGGCACAGGCAGCTGGGACGCCTTGTCTCTGGGAGCAGCTTCCCACTCTCCGCTCATCTGCAGGTCTCTTGTTTGAGTGCTGGCTTGGGTGTCCTAAACAGATGTGTTATTTCTACTTTTTTTCACCCTTTTGCAATCAACCACAGACTGAAGCACTGGTGACACCACCAATCACAAGGTTTGACACCTGCTGCCTTTTAGTTATCAAAATTGTTTCTTGTCACAAACGTGCAGTCACCTGAGATGAAATGAAATTATTATCTCCACAGGGGAGGAATACTCCCCTTCCTCGGCATTCAGACAGCTCCTGGCTCCTCAAGCCAAGCTTGATCAATGCTGTCAGAGCCAGACTGGATTGCCTCTGCGGCTGTCTGTCCCCATCAGAGGGCCTCTACTTCCAGAGAGGGACTCCAGACACAACTGCAGTGCCAATACTATATATGGGAATAAACACTCTTAGCAGGATCATAATACTCAGCTTTGATCCTTGGCCCTTAGAGATAACCCAACAGCTCTGACCCCTGCAGTGCTGGGGGTCACAACCTCTTCAGTAGCGGGATCTGTGAAGACCTGGCTTGGACTTTGAAGGGTTGTCTGCAATGATGTGAAGTGCAAAACAGGGCAAAGGTAAGCCCAAAACCATCATGACTGCAGTAACTCATTGGTGATGCAAGAAGGGAGTCCAGGACATGCAGCTCTAAGTGCACAGGCAGGGCCCAGCTCTTCCCCCCACAGCTGGATGGTGGAGGGATCACCCTTGCTGAGACATTACCCAGATCTCCTCTTACCTACAGGGGACAAAGGTGTTCAGCCAGAAACTTGATCTGAATTGTATCTCTGCCTGCAACCAGGACATCAGAGTGTGATCTGATTGATCTGATAAATGCCTGCAGTAAAATATGTTTTAAACCACATCTGTGCACCACTTCAAACACACTGAGGAAACAGAAAAGTGACAAACCAACACTGAGAGTTGAACTTAATTCATACCAGACTATAGCCACAGTAGGTGCACTGCAAAGAGCAGGCCCTGGCTTTTTTAAAGACAGAGGAGGTAGCAGTAGGGTTCACAAAAGCCGTGCAATGATGGAGCTCATTTTTCCCACCCACATGAGGAGCTGCTGTATTTTCAAGTCAGGAGCAGCTGGTGATTGATGCTACATGTGCCTCACTCCAATGAGGAGCTGGGTCTGAACAGTATTTTTCATTAGTTCAGACTGGTTCAACCTTTTAAGAGGAAGCCAGATGCTGCTCGCCCATGAGGAGGATCTTCTGCCCAGCAGTGGTTTGAGACCTTGCTCTGCTTTTTGTATAGTGACTCTCCTTTGCCTCTATCACATGGTTTCCAGCGGTCACTTATTTTTAGAAGGAGGAACTGAGCCGCAGGTTGGAGATGTGATACAGTTGTGGTCAATACGCAAGCTGGTGACCACTACAAGAATTCAGCATTGTCTCCCTGCTCTCACCCTGTAACTCCATGCTGGAGGAGGTAGTCCTGATGCTTCAAGGCTTTACATCCCCCAGCTCACACGTGCTGCCCTTCCAATCCTGAGTAGAGGGCAGGGGGAGTCTGGAGGCTGGGCTATTTTCTGGTTATCTGTATTAGGCTGGGTTTCTTATTCTAAGTGTTGTGGGGCTGTGCTTTGATTTAACCAGAGCAGACCCTAGAGCAGCTTCCCACTCCTTGAGCACCGGTCTCATCCCTGCAGCCACAGCTGGGAGTGTTCCTGTCCTCCCGAGTTGCAATGGAGAGTGGCACACGGCAGCTGGAGTGCTTTGTTTCCGGTTGACCTAAGCCATGATTACACAGGGGACTTTTCCTATTTGTGGCTCAGAACAGCTGGGGGATTGTCCCTGTCTGCAGTGCACGGGACAGGCACATGACATGGCTCTGTGTGGCAAAACAAACCTACACCAGACATACGCCTTCCTGTTCAGGAATTTCTGCAGCCTTAACAGGCATTCTCAAGGTTTTTGACTGACCAGTATTTCCTTTTGGGGTACATGTTCACTGCAGGCTTTGCCATGGCTAACTCAGGCTGTTGCCTAGGCTTTGTCCCAAGTTTTTTGGTGCCCCACAGTAGTGGCTTCCATGGTCCCACTTGTTGAAGCCATGAGAGGTGGTCTGAGCCAGTGCCATGGCCACCCAGACTGAGACCCAGCCTCCCTGCACTGTGGCTCTAGTCCGTCATTAAGGGGCCAAGAGTCCACCAGGACACATGTGCTCATCCACCCCTCACTGTGCCAGTCCCACACAAGTCCTGGCCGGGCTGGGGTTAGCAACGCACGGAGGAGAGCATGGGGTTCCTGAGGAGCCTGAGGGCTGTGATGGCATTGCAGGGTGGCTGCTGTTGCTCAGGCAGAGCTTCCCAAGGAAGCAAAAGCAATTAGCTCAGCAAAACAAGATGTACACAGGGGGATTGTCTTGCAAACCCCAAACCCCCAGGAAACCATCTCTGCTCTTCCTGGGAGGAGAAAGCAGGAGGAAACTGTCTCTGCTGCTTTCTTCCCCAGTGACAGAACACAGCAAGTCTCCCAAGCCCTGATACTCACTGCTCCCTAGACTTCCCATCAACTTGCTTTCTGAACACAAAACTGTCTGCTTTCCTCTGCAACCCCAAGCAGGAGTCTCCAAAAAAACCCAGCTTCTTGCCCCCATTATCCCTGTGTGCAGCAGGGTCAGCCCCTGGGGTCTGGCCACCCCAAAACATGGGAGAGCCCCAGTCCCAGCTGCAGCAGCAAGGACAGAGCTGACAGACTTGCAGCTTCCCCTTTTTCCCAGTTTTCAGCCGCACAGCGACAATCCCAGAGGCCCAACGCTCTCTGACCTTGGCTGTCCTCATTTGCTTCTAAAACTGGCTGATCACACTGGTGAGCTCCAAAATTGGCATCCCAGCCGGCCTTTTCTCCACCATGTGGGATTCCAGGCACCGCCAGGGGCTCCCAGCATTTTTAATTATTTTTCTCCTTTTTTTGAGGCCCTTCTTGTTCATGCTGTTTATGCTGTTTCCAACAGGACAGAATGGCCCTCTCCCACAGGCTGCTTGCTGTGTGCTCGCTGAGACTGGCTCGTCCTCCCCATGCACCTGAGAGGGACACCTGAGAGCATGGGGGCAGATACAAGCTGTATTCCCACTATGGAAAAGCCCAGGAGCTTGAGGACACATGGGGAAACAGAGACCTTGACTCCAGCAGTAGTGGCAGTCCCTGCAGTGTGGCCTTCCCTATAGACCTGCTGTCAGGCACCAGGGAAACATCCCAGCTTCCCAGGAGTGGGGACAGATGCAGATGTGAGGTATGTAATGACCAGCTGAGCTGTCATCAACAAGCATCTCCACAGAGGATGAGAGCAGGTGGTGAGAGAGCTGATGGCACCCACAGTGTCCTGGGGGAGGAGAGAGCAGCCGAGGAAGGTGTTGGGTGTCACTGCTACACAGTACCAGTGAGACCCTTGCTGTCAGGATCACTTCACAGCAAATAGGACATGGGAAGGATTTGGGGGAATGGGAGGGAAGACAGGGCTACTGGCAAGCTCATCATCTGCTGGAAGATGAAAGAGGTGGTGTCTGTCCACATCTGATGTGCACGTCATGGACCAGGAGCTGCTCAGAGGAGCTGCAGCACTGTGAGTGCTGGCAGAGAGAGCAGCAGGAAGCAGCACTTTGCACCCTTACCCAGGGCTGTCACTGCTGCATCCACACCTTGTTTTCCACGCTACATGCTGATGGTGCCCATAAAGCATGCCCTGCACAGCCACATAAGCAGCCAGCTGAAAGAAACCCACATCCCAATACAGGCCAGCTGAACGACCTTGCTGCTGTGCCTGGCTCTGCTGTTTTCATGCAGCTGGAAGCAGTGACTCTTTCACCTCAGTGGACCCACAGCTTTGTTTTTGCAGAGGTAGATGAGGAGTGGACAGAGGGTGCTTTGCCCTGGCAGCAGTCTGTGACTGTGTCCCTGGGAGCCAATGGGAGGATTGTGCTGTGTCATGCTCTGGCCACCACCTCAGGGTTTTGTGAGGTTGAAACCAGTTCTCCCTGCCACAGCATATGTCCAGCATGGCTCCGGCCACGGCTGCTTGGCCAAACCAAAACAGTTCCAGAAAATCAAACTGAACTGAACATACCACTCTGATGTGGCTGTTTCCCGTTCCTTATGCCCTGACTCGGGGACAATCCTGGACTACTTTTGGAGAGGGGCTAGAGGAGTTTTTCCTTGCATGCTTCAGACTAACCAAAGCCACTGCTGCACATCTGCAGACTGTGGGAAATGGACTGCTGAAAGGACCTAACTCCCAAAGCCAGAGGCCAGGCTGTTAATGCTCATCCAGACACATCTCTAGCTTTCTTATCACAGCATTGTTTGTTCTTTCCACTAATTTCATCAAATAACCAGTCGTACAATGCATCCAAGGCTCGAGGCTGCTGTGCCAGTGAGAGCAGGCAGGCTCCAGCCTGACCCATGCTGCTGATTTCTATTGATTACTCATTAACCGTGGATGGGGTGCAAGGTGTAGGAATCACGAAAGTTGTTACTGGTGTAGGTCTGCACCGGCTTCTGGTCCCTGGGCAGTGCTTTGCCCTTGAATTGATCCTGTCTTCTGAATCACCAGGTTTATAGAAGAAAGATTGAACAATCTGCCTAGGTATGAACTGCCTTGAACTGGTTTTCTGCACTGGATTACACTTTAAATGCTGCAACAGCTTTGAAAGCTTCTTGCTTTTCCCTGCAAGAAAAAAACAGTTATGATTAAGTTCCTGCTAATTGTGTTGAGAGGGTGTTATTTGTATCCCACTCTCCCAAAACCCAAAGCAAGTAGCCTATGAAATAAGACACTTTTTCGGTGCTTTCTGCTCCCAACCTGAACGATGAATTACAAACCACATTTAATCTGTGTGATACAGCACAGCATTGCACCTTTTACGCCTGGACTTTGACAAATATAAATGCTGCAGAAATAGGGCAGGATGATCAAAACCTGAAAAAAGAAAAATAACACCAAAAGGTATTTGTTGCAAAAGCATGGCTATTTGTAGAAGCTGTTGAGAACAAGAGTAAAACACCATTAGCTTGGCTAGGAAGGTTCATCCTTCCACGTGAACTGATGGGAAGGCGATGGCTGGTACTGCTGTAGCCTGGAATGATATCTCTGCCTGGATCAGCTTAGGAGCCTCATCCTCTGAAACACAATCACAACGGAAACGCCCACACTGCCGACTTTGCACAAACATCAAGCAAGTACAGTTTGTTTCCAGGAAAGCCAAATGCACAGGTGTATTAAGATATTAATTAACTCCTTCTGCTAAGAGAGGTGAGGAGGCAAGGGAAAGATTCCTCTTTTCTCTAGGTCCAAACACATCATATCTCTCTTCTGTAATTTTCTGGGGAAAGGGTGGGGAAATTATGGCTCTCCACTGTGCTTTGTGAGCTGGCCTCCACTCTCACCACTTTCTGATCAGCAACACAGGTTGTTCAGCACTGAAGCAGCATAAAGCACACGGACTTGAATGCCTGAATGAGTCATTTGCAGAGCTGCAAGCACAATGAGACTGCAGTAATGAAAAAGTGAGAGCCCAGAGACTGTCTGTGCTGTAAAGTGAGGGATTCCTGGGGTGTTGATTAGGTCTTGAGCATCCCACAAGGTCCTGTGCCTCACATGCCCTGAAAATCAGAGCAGCCATGTCGAAAATGCTGAGTTCCAGGAAATGGTTGGCTTATGGCACTGGATCTTTTATGCTCCAATCCTGCTAACCCCTTTCTGTGCAGCTATGACTGGGACAGGGAAAAGGTTTTGGTACCAGGTCCATATGGGGAGGTTATCAGCCCCATGCAGTGGGTCTGGATGGAGCCAAGTAGGCACAAACTGTATATGGTGGTGTGTACATAGTCTCGTGGGCAAGTATCCATGTCCAGCAGACAGGGAAATGCCTGGCAAAGCATGGACAGTTGTGTCTATCCAGATGTTGCTACAGCCAGCTCGGAGGGCAGCGCTCATAAGCCTCTTCAGACCCTGTGCACAGTAGCAGGATATTTAGGAAGACTTGGATGCTAGCGGCACTAAATATGTGCAGGGAGTATTGATGCCTCTTCTTGTTCTTCAGTTGCAAGCCATGAGCAAATCCATCAGATACCATAACTTCTCTTGAATTAAAAGCAACCATACCCAATTCTTGCTATAACAAGTAATGACCTATTATGCAATGTTATTGCTGATTATTAACGTCATTGTTTGCAGGAAACTGGACTGTGGTTTTCATGTGACAAACACAGTCCACCAATGTCCCCAAATTGTTTATTTTCTAGTGAGATTTAAGAGGGGAATGATCGAGCAAGTCATGGCAGTCTGTGACAGCCCTGCTACAAGTACCATATTGACTTCTGCCCTCCTCCCTGTCTCCTCAACAGGATATTAACTCTGTAGCCTAAGGCTGATGGATTAAGAATGACTACCCTCCATGATCCTCTTGCTGATGCTTTTGCCACAAATATTTTCCATTTCCTCTTAAACTGTGAAGGTGGATATAAGATACAAAGGAAAATAAATAGCAACGTCACTCTACTCTCCAGTTGTTGGCAACCTGACACTTGTTTCAATCTGCCAAGATGCCCACATGGGTTGGTGGCTCATACGGCCCAGATGAGGCTAAATTATTGCTTTCCAGAAGAATGACTTGAAGTAGTTGCAGTGTGATGGGAAATTTTTTTGACTGCTCTGAGAGCTCAAAGTTCTGAACTAACAGATTGTGTGTGGGAGGGAGACCTGGACAATAATGATAGACAATAAAAGATTGGGCACTACACAGGGATAGAGAATCACGAACAAGCTGATAATGCAGTCTCTCCAGACCTCCCTATTTCTGGACTTGTTATGGTTTGCAGTGCTACAGGCTAAATTTGGTCATGGGACTTTTACTTGAGCTGTCCAATTAATTTCTGAGTTCTGCACTTCATGGCTGAGAGCTCTGATCAGTGAGAGGGTAAAAAAGTACTAGCAAGTATAACAACTGTCAGCATGCTTATCAGGAGGGACACACTCAGGAAACTCATGCTGAAAATGCAAGTGTCAGCACCTGGGACCAAGGATCCCAGAGGGGAAGGGTAAGAAGATGATGTCCTCTGTGTATGAGGAACATAGAAAATGGAATTTGGGAGAGGGGAAAGAACTGCCCTCCACAGGGGTGTCCAGATTTGTGTCAAAGGAAGCTGCCTCCTCAAGGACCATCCACACTGACCAAAGCATATTGTGTTCTCCAGCCAACTCACAGAGCCTATAGGCCTAAAAGGAGGCACTGGGCAGGTGGCAAGTCTGGTGTGACAGCCCTCCATTCCTGTTAGCCCTCCTGGTAGTCTACATAATTCCATGGACATCACTCCAATCACATCGTGCTGCTTCTTTGGGGGACAGCTTTTCCTTCAGGGCAAAGAGAAAAGCTGTTTTATCTCAGTGCTTCATCGCAATATTTTACCAGTAGTAAAACACTGCACCATCCCATTAGTCCCACACCCAATCTGTGCAGCCAGGGTCTTCTGGGATCATCAGGCATTTGGATCCCATCAGCACACAAGAAACTCTCTGCTTCACAGTCCTGTATGTAACAGAGTTTCGCAGAGCTGGTCTTAATCGCAACGACATGAACTGGAACACTGAGCGCAGCCATGCTCCTCAAGCCAGAAGGTCTCCTGAAGGCTGTCTCTCTTTTTCCATCCAAAGTTCAGCTCAGTTAATTCACCTGTGCAGTCCACACTCCAATTCCCCAAAAGGCAGAAGCAGGTCCTCAGATCCTACGGGGAAGATGTAGTAGGAGAGATACATAAACAAAGACCAACACTCCCACAAACTGAGCCTTGGTTTTCCTGATCAATCTGGAGACGTTAGATTTTTAGCTCCAATGGCCCAAATCAGCATGTTTCAAGCATTGTTTTAGATTTGTTGCTGATGTGTGTTTTGGGGTGGAGGCAAGCAGGTTCTGGACACCTCTAAGAAAATGAATTGTCAGGTGTTGCTTCCTTGCCCACATGGTCTGCAGGACTTGGCTTTGAAGCTGCCGCTGGCTCTTTGGTCTGGCTCTGCTTTTCTTGTGCAGTCAGGGCTGATTACAGCAAATCCCAGATCTTGAATCAGGGCAAGTTTTAATATTGTACAGGCCTTGTTTATGTAACAGCTGCCATCCCTCAGGGATGAATCCAGGACTCGCAGCACTAAAAGCATTAGCTGCTGCCATTGGAGCTAAAGATGTAACTCCTCTGGCTGGTAGCACCAGTACATTTATAGCCTTTGGAACAAATGCTGGAGGAGACTTGTGACACACAAAAAAGTGGGTTATGCCGACATAAGCATTTAATCCCACCAGCATACTAAAGGGAGTATGTACTCATAGGACCACAGGTGTGAAAACACTCCTGATGCTGCTGCCAGCCCATTGCCCAGAGCTAATCTGAGTGGAGTGTACACATCATTACTTACGAGCAGTTTTCTACTAGCACTCATGCCCTCCCTTTTACTCTCAGATTTGCTCTAGCACTGGAGAAATAGAGGACAGAACAAGTGTAGGCAGGGCTCTGTCTCCCTTGGCTTAAACAACAGTCTCTGCTCATCTTTCTGAATACATTTTGTGATGACTTTGGCATAATGGAGGTTTATGTTCTTCTTCCTCTCTGGGCACGTGATGCAGAGCCTTTGGGCTTCAACATGTCAGCAGCTCAAAAACAGCCAGCCACCTCCAAAAAGCAGCTCTGTTTGCCTCTACAGCCCAGGAGCCAAAGACATGCTCACGCTCAGACCAATTTCAGGTCAACACCCTAAAATAAAATACAAGTGATTCACCTTGAAGCTTTGACACAGTTTAATTTCCCCCATCATTTATACTTTGTTCTTTCTGTTAATGCTGTTGAACTACACTGCTCAGTATTTGCACATCTACTCATGCCTACATTCCAGTGTGTTTGGTGCAGACAAAGGTCAGTTTAACATTCAGGGACTTACTCTAAATTGCCTCCTGACTTGTCTTAAAATCCACATTTTGCTGAGATATAGCATTTATAAAGCATGAAGTGCACCTTGAGCTTCTTCCCCAATAAAATGCCAGTCAAACCAATCTGAAACTGCATGACTGTGAGTCCTGGGGAACAGACTCCAGAAAAATGCAGCAGCTACATTTATTCTTGCCTGTTGTACCACGGCAAGGTATGTCTGTCTGTCTGTCAGTTACCCTGTCCCAAAATGTTAGAGCACCTGCGGTGGAGCTGAATTTCATTTTTCCCAGGAATAGAGTTGGAGGTCTGCAGAATGTGTGACCATGTGCCAGGGAGCTCTGCAGGGATTCTCTGGTACCTTAAGGGTGTCCTTGAATTGTTACTTTCATGGTGACACTTTTCACCTGGACTGCTGGCTTGTGGGTTTGGAGGGAATATTCTGCTCCAGTTTTATTCCAGATGCCTATCTCCCATCTTTACCTGAGTTTATTTCAGCATTTCTATCAAACTGACTGTCACAAACATTCCTGACAGGAGAGCAAGGACTGCGGTGCAAACAGGCACTCGTTATATAAACCACTTAAATGAGACATCAGCCAAATCTGGCTGGTGGAAGGAAGATGTCAGCTGAGGACAGGGTATTTAAACGCAGCAGGGGAGAAGCTACAGCTCAGGGTTTGTTAAGGATATTTACAGCCCTTTGTGAGAGGAAGTGCAGCTGTGTCCATCTCCTTCTTCACTGACTCCCCCAAGACAGGGACTGGACACCCTGTGTCACACTGTTTTGGGGAAGCAGGACTGCTGGCCCTCAGCCACCACCACAGCGGGATACACAGCCGCAGCTTTCATCCCTTTCAGAGGGCAAAGCTTGGCTGTGAAAGCCCTGGGACAAGCTCACCGTCCTTTTAGCTGGTCTGAACGGGAGCTGGACGGGCTCAGCAGGGGCTTGGCAAGGGAATCATGCCCGGCTCGTTGGGATGCGCAGGCCTGCGGCAGTGGCTACCGAAGCACGGTCGCTGCGCACAGGAGCCAGCATGCGGCCCCGGCTGCCGCCAAGGTTAAGCCCTAGATAAGGGCACGCCCGCACTTTCCCCTGCCGAGGGGCTGTAGATAACCGGCGGCGAGTGACAGGCGGGTGCGAGCCCCGGGCCGGCGGGGAGGGGCGGACACCGAGGCCACCGCTCCTGCTCTGGCCGCCAGCACCGGCCGCCGCCCCTCCGCCTCTGCAAACAGGGCAGCGCCCTGCGGCAGCCCCCGAAACCCTCCACATCGTCTGCACAGCACGGCGTCAGCCCCTCGGCTCTGTGTGCGATGTCCGAACAGAGCGAACCCCGCTCCTTCCCACCGGCACAGGCTCGGTGGAAGAACCACTCCTTCCCGCACTGTACGGTACCGCCCGGAACGGCAAGGCACGGCGCTGCGTTGTGCTGCGTTGCACTGCACTGCATTGCATTACATTGCATTACATTACATTGCATTGCATTGCATTGCATTGCATTGCATTGCATTGCATTGCGCTGCCGTCCTGCCGAGCGGTGCGGAGCGGAGGGGTGCGGTGCCCTGGTGCGCTGCAGTGCCGTGAACGGCTCCCCGGTGCGCCGACCCCCCCCCCCGCGGGGCTGCCCCGGCGGGCGGCGAACGTTCCAGACCCCCCACGCTGCGGCAGCGGCGGCGGGACGGGGCTGGGCGGGGCGTGGCGGCACGGGGGGCGCGGCCAAAGGGAGCTGGCCCGCGCGGGGCCTTGTGGGAAACATGGTTCGCTGTCCGCAGCCAACACGTGTTCGGCGCTGGGGGCGTGGACTACATCTCCCGTGAGGCGTCAGGAAGGAGCGGCCGCCGCAGCGCCTGCCCGCAGGCGCAGTGGGGACGCCGGAACCGCTATAAGCGGCGTTGTTTGGGTTCGCGGCCATTGCATTGCAAAGCCGCAGCGGGGCCGTCGGCGGGCGGAGGTGAGCAGGGCTGGTACCGGGGGCAGGTGAGTGGGGAGCGAACATTTGTGTGGTGGGGAGTCGACTTTGCCGTCCCCTCTTCTGTCAGGAGCCCAGCCGAGCAGCCCTCTTACCTCACCCCCAGTGAAGGGGCTGCGCGGCGCCCCCTCCCACCGCTTTCCGTCCCGCCTCGGCTGGAGCCGGGGGACTCCTGTCCCTGGGCTCCTGTGTTTACGCCGGTGCAGCAGAGACACGGGGAGGCGGGGAAATAGCGGAGGGGGGCTCCCCCCGGGCTGCTGGGGGGTGTCCGGCTGCGGGGACTGCCTCGCATCCCCGCCGGGGGAAGGACGTGGAGCCCGCGGGTGCAGTATCCTCGGCCCCGCGGTGCCCTCGCGGCGGGGAAGGCGGTGGTGCTGCGGCGGCGGAGCTCTGGCAGCCCCACGTAGCCCGGCAGAGCTGCTGGTGCAGTGTGGCCAGTGTAGTGCAATCAGGCGTCTCCCGTCGCCTTAGTTGAAGGCAGGTGGCAGAATGCTATAAAGTGGAGTTATAAAACAGAGTCTTACAGTGGGGAGTGATTTTTGTCTTCGGCACTCTGATTCTCCTTCTGACCTTTCAGTGCAGTTTGATAGACCTGAGTGGAAACCTGCAGCACTGAAGGTGTGACTCATCCCTGTGCATGTCTGTACTTAATGATAGCTCAAGCGTATGGAGTAAGTGAGCAGTGCTATAGAGAAGGGATGTATTTTTCTCTAGAGTGTATGCAATGACTAATTTTATCAAGTGATCTCTCTAGAGAGCTTGCTTTTGCAAAACTTTGTACTGGTAAGGTATTGGATATATGCAACTTCAGACAATAACAAAAGGTTTTGGGGATTTGATCTTTCCACTCAAGTTTCTCAGGGTTTCACCTAATGCTCTAGCTATTACTTTAATCTGTCAGATTGCATAATTGTATTTCAGAGATCTAAGGGAGGAAGTATGACAGCACTCTAGTGCATTGAGGATCATTGTACTATTTGATTACCTCAGGGTATGTTTAAACTAGTTCACTAGAAGTTAGTTTTGTGTGGACTTCTAAAGTCATGTTGTTACAGTCCTGTTGTAGTATAACTCTTTTACAGTTGCTTACTGGTTTTTATTTCAAAAATAAACTTTAAAAATAGATGACTAGAAGTAACTGATGTATTGGGCACAGCATGTGATGAAGGGGAATTTAATTACTTTTCAGATATTTGTGGTGAAAATACACGTGTAAACCCTGGCGTTTACAGAAGATGAAAGACATCGACATAGGAAAAGAGTACATTATACCCAGTCCTGGGTATAGAAGTGTGAGGGAGAGAGCTGACTCGGTGCAGCATGAAGAGCAGGAAGAGTCAAATTTTCAGCATGCTAAACTGAAGGTCAGTTTATTTTTTCATTGTTTGTTTTGCAGTCTTTATGCTTGTTAAATTACATGCAGCAGCCTTTTTGCTGTGCCAGCTGTATATAGATTTGCTGCATTGAAGGTCAATAATGAATATTGTCTACTGTGTGAAAGAGGTCATTCCAAGGGGTGCTGTATCTATTTTAGTAACAGGTCTGAGCTCCTATTAAGCATTTTTCACTTTCAAATATGATTTTTAAGTAACATTCAAAGAAAACATACTTTTTTTTTCTAGTATTCAGATATCGATATGAATCAAGGAACTGTTTTAAACCTTTGTGATTTAGAGAATCTTTACAACCAAGCAAGAACAGCGAAGAACTCAGTACAAATCATGCACTATTCAGTGTTGGCAGCTGAAAAAAAACTCTTAATCATGCCATGGTTGTTTCAAGGATTAATTTTCTAAACCAGATGTCTAGCTTGCTCTAGTAGCATGACTTTTTTACTTTCTCCTTCAAATGGAAGTAATTAGTATTGAGCACTTCCTTGAACATCTGTGTATTTAATATGGTGAGGTACTTTCATAATTGTAGTTTATTTTGAGAGCTGGGTCTTGAAATAACCACTGGCTTAGAGCTAGCTTATCATTGTTCAGAGCTTCTAGTTTTTAGAGCATGTTTATACTGAGAAGAGTGCATATACTACCTTGTGCTACAGGGCAAAAAAGGAAAGAAGGCTTAGATAAATGGAAACACCCATACTGGTGAAAGACATGGTTGGAAAAAAAATAACCTGTGCCAGCTGAAGAAGGTTAAAGACATTTCAGTGCTAGCATTCAGAGCAGCTAATATTTGCTTGCATATCCTGTTCTTAACCTTTCCTGAAATGTTCTGAGGACTGATTATAAATATATATTTATATATATATATACACATACGCACCCACATGTATGCATGCTGTAGATTTTTCTGAAGACAAAGTTAATAGTGACTAAGTCTGATTTTTGCAAATTGTTGATGAGTTCCTGCAGATGTACTGCTGGTCATTCCATATGGATTGCCTGTGGCAGCGCTGGTGTGAGAGGGTTGGAAATAGGGGAGCTCGCTGTGTTTGTATGGAGGAATTGTGAAGACTTTTAAAAAGGCTTCAGCTTTGCTGCTTTATACAAGATGCTGAGATACTCTGTATTTCAGCTAAAGGCTTGCCTTGTTTCACTGGGCTTGAGGGGTTTTGCCAAGTGCTTGTGTGGTCTCCGCGTGCTGCACTGCTGGTTTTTGGGATTGGAGAGCTCAGCTCTGCAGCAGGCTGAGTGCAGCAAGCGCTCGCAGGCCCTGCAGCTCCTGTGTCCCCACAGGCTCTATGACTCAGCACAGCGCTGCTGACAGTGTTGGAGCAAGGTAGTGTCTGATTGCATTAGAGCAGGCACTGATGCAGAACCAAGAGCCCTCCGGAGTCACAGTGCAGATTTCTAACGGCCTTTTATTATGTTGATGTCATGGGCTTGCCACCCACCCTGCCCTGTCCAGTAACAAACCTGCTCTGTCAAATGACTGGTGACAACAGTGATGCCATTGGTGGGCAGCTCGGTTTCCTGACCAGTGGCAGGTGGAGTTCAGCAGTAATCACTGCATGTTATCTCTGCCTGTTGGTCTGCATCATCTAATCAGGGTTTAACTTCTAAGAGAAACAATCCTTATCTTACCTCTAAACTTTTTAATTAACTAATGAAACCAGCATCTTTGGGGTTTTTTTTTGTTTTTGTTTTGTTGTGGTGGAAGACTGCAAGTAAACCAAGTCCTGCATGTTTCTGTAGCCTGGTGTGAAAATCTCTAACTCTGAGGCAGCTTCAGGTCAGCTTAACTCTGTTGCTGTAGTCTTGTTTACCCTTCTACTACTATCATTTTATGTGCTGCCTATGACTACAGGGTAGTACACCCAGCTAATTGATTGCAAAACAGAGGTTCTGTGACATTTGTGATTACTGATGTAAGAAAATGGCTTACCCAAGTTCATACCTTGAACTTTATCTGGTTTGGTCTCTTTGAGTGGAGGAATGAACTTAACTTGTCTTGCTAATGGAATCTTCTGGTTCTAATAGGTTGCCTACTTTACTTGGTAATTATCTTGTTCAGTCAGCCAAGGTTGACTTAATTTCCAGCTCAGACATTGGTACCACTTCTGTTTTGCTGTTGTTGCAGTTCGGGTGTATACAGTCCATAAACACAAACAGTTTGGAGTTTGTTGCTGCATGTCAGTGAGATTAAATCCTGCTGACTTGCAGAATACTAAGGTTAAGTAAAAGGAGCTGTATTCACAACACCTTATCTAAGTTAGACATTCAGTTTGTGTACCAAGTTTCTTCCTTTCTAGTTGAAACAAGCTCTGGTTTCAGCAGCATATTTGTCTTAGCAGTTGTTGGGATGCTACATAGTTTGGTAATAGGGAAGATCAAAGACTCCCTTTCATAAGGCTGAGCTTTGTTCAGTTAAGTACTTTTTCTCTGCCTGTAACAAAAGGGTAGAAGCTGTTAAGAAAATGGTGTTTCAAGGGAAGAGAGGGGACTCTGTCCTTTGCTACTGTATCTTTTATGGAACCTGGATTGGGTTATATGCCTAAACTGACCTGGCACAGCTGGTGACAGAACTCAACAGAGGACTGATGTGATGAGGAAGGTTAGGACCACAATAGTTCAGATAGAGGGGTTAAACTGTAGTGGAACTCTGTCATTTGAACTACAGAGTCCAGTGTACCATCAGTACAGCTGTTGTGACTCCCAATTTTCTTGTAGAAAACCTGGCTCAGGATTTGAACTACATTGACCAGAAAATGACAAACCTGTGAAGGCTGTTATTTCACCACTAACTTCAGATCTTTGTGGAATGCAGGTTCGGGACTGTTTTGCAGCAGACTTTCACTGTGTGAGACTTCTTGCTAACATGTGGTACAGGTACCTCACAGAGTGAGGTAGAATCCTGTATGCTCTGAGGACAGTAGTCAAGGACCACTGGTTCATGGCCAGTGGTGATGACCACTTCTGGCACGGTTACAAGTACATTTGGCTAATCAATAACATGACTCATTGGGGTTTTTTGTTGTCTATATTGCTGCTTTTTCCACGTCTTTCTTACCTTGCAGAGAAGTCTAGTTGGTTTTCTGACCATGATCTTTATAGGTGGAAGATCAGTTTAACTATTGAGCCAAGCTCACAGAGCCTTTTTGTATATCTCTCTTCTTTGCATTGCATAAAGGTTATATTCAACTTTCCATTTTCTGTCCTGAAACCTCCACGCTGGTGTTTGTTTCCTGCTGAAAGGAAACTGTAAAATGTGTTCATGACAATAACGAAAAAGAACTTGCAATTCTTTCCTTGGAAGCTTAAATGCTGCTTGGTCACAGCTTGAAAGATCACATCTTTGAAAGACAGGAGCTTTTCACATAGGCTTCCTGGAATCATAATTGAAATAATTCTGCAATATAAGTAGGTCTAATCCAACATTTCCTGGTGCTTAATGGGAATGTTGCTATAGAAATATGGACCTCTCAAATAGGCACTGTGGGGCTGAAATTGAAGAAAAAATTTATTCAGCTTGTGAATACATATATTCACCTCATGAATAAGTGTCTGCAGTGTGTTCTTATAACAATTGATTTTTAAATCTTTGGAGACCTTAATGTAGCTTACAAAACAGGGTCTTAACTACATGTTCCCAGTACATAGTGCCATAATAATTTGGCTTATTGTATGTGGGGGCATGGCTCTGCTGGATAACTTGTAGGTGCACTTACTGCCTAGCACTATAGTCAATCTTCATCTGTAAGAAGCTGTTACATGACCAGTGAATAATAATTAAGGGACGTTTTGAAATATTGATTTGTGCTTACACCTTTAAAACTCTGTTCTCAGAATGTGTGTGTGCCCTTCAACTTGTAGCTGAAGTAATTGTGTGCAGTTTTTCTCATGGGAGCAGTGTGCTCTGAGGAGGACAGACCCCATTGTGTCCATGAAATATGCTATAAAATGGCAGATGAGGAAGAGAAACAGTTTGTTCTTAAAGTGCTTTCAGAATAGGCTCTTCTCAAATGTAGATTTTGTTTATTTGATGGAATAGCAGGCAATGAGACTTTTACTTCCCTACTCCATTATGTTCACAGTGGAGGAGGATATGAGAACATCTGTTTCTACGATACACAGTGCTTATGAGGACTCAGTTCTTGGAATTTGAGTTCCTAAGTTAATGATGCTATGCCACTAACTTACAAGTTGTACTCCAAGCTGTAGGTGGTTCTGACTGGAATGTACTGTTCAGGATTAGGTTTTTGCTGCTGAAGCACAATGACTGCATCTGTGGTAAATCTCAAGTGCAAATTGCTGCATTTCAAGGCACCAGACAGTGTGGAACTGTAGTCATTGCTCCAAACATGCCAAAAATATCTGTTGCTAACTTCAGCTATTAGAAGCCCTACTAATACTCCTGTCCTCACCTTGATCTCTTGTTTTTCAGGTTTGTCTCTGACATCTTTTACCCAAGACAGCAGGGAATGTGATCAGAACTTGTTGGAGTTGATGTAAATCCTTCAAGCACTGATAGCTTTGAAGTGATTTATCACTGAGTGTTTAAATAGATCAATTCTGCCTCAACCTCTCTGAAGCATCTGAAGTGTCTGAATCAACTGCATTGAACAACAGGTTCAAAAATAGAAGTGAGAATGTAGCCTGGGTAGTATTTCCTTTGCACTCCGTGCTTAGAGCAGTCCTAGAAAGCTTAACTTTTCTTTGTAGCTGAAGCTGTTGGATGTGTCTGCATTTTTCCAGATGATTGCATATTTTCATAACCAAGTAAACACTTATTGTTTTATTTTTTCAAGTCAAATGAAAGCAAAATTTTAAAATCTGTTTTGTCAGCAGTTATGTTATCTTTGAAAACTTTGAACACAATTAGACTTTGTGCAGAAGCAAACATTCATAGTACTTTTTAAAGATGCATTAATTCCGTGATATCCCGAAAGAACTGAATGTATTGGTTACAATTGTGTTCTGTCAAGTTGTTTTACCCTTGAACTTCTGCTAATAAAGCACTCACTGACAGAGTGACCACAGAGAATCAAGTGATTCTGTCAAGGATCACTTGATAGAAGATCCTAGACTACTTTGGTGGATGTTGTAGGATGACTCTAACCATACTGAAGAAGGGGTATCTCTACCTTGTCTTTCATGTCTGTATGTACATATCACCATCTGAGAAAGGAGCATATCCACAGCCAGGCATGTATCAAAAGTTTATCTGAAACTTCAAGTGGGGATTTATGGTATTAGAGAAGCCTCCACTTAATAGAAGGAACAAGAAGGTGAAATCCTTGACTAGGCAGAGACATTCTCTAGAGGAATGTTGATATTCTGAATAATTCTGAATAATTAACTTTACTGCCTTCCTTAGTGCACTACCCATCTTCTGTCTTACGTCTTAGCCACATTATAAAATCTCAGCTCTGACCACTTGCTGGTGTTGTCTTTGACTGCTGTTGGTTGCTGTTCCTTTGTCCAAAGCAGATTTCTAAATCAGTTTGCCCATGACCAAAAGTATGTAAGGAGCAGATTAGCTACCAGTGAAGGAAATCTTGTAGTATATTTTCTATAGTGTCCTGTATTAGTTCTGGAGACATTCTGCCCTTTGGCTGTTCCAGAACCTCAGCGTACAGTTGTAAAAGTTGCCAGAAATATTTACTGCATCTATCCCAAACTGCTGGTGAACTTAGCTTGAAGCAACTCAAAACTCATATATATGCAGGGAGTTCTAATGCCTTGGGATGCTGAGATGGTTATTAGGTTTTGAAAGTTTATATCCTAGTGATAAGGAATAGTCAGTTATGCTCTGAACCACATACCGCAAACAGGCTGTTCCACAAAAAACCCCCATGTTTCAGTTGTTTTTGAGGACAAAAGTTAATTTCAAAGTCAATATGTTTAGGGTCCTGAGATGTTTAATTTGAGTTTCCTGGTTTACTGTTTGCCACTTGAGTGAGGTACCCCTTGCTTTTTGAAGTGTGTGTTGGTACAGGAAGGCGAGTTAAATAAAACATTGTTGTATCAGGCTTGATGAATGCTGTGGCATCAAGGCTTCTGCTGTCACTCATTGGTGATCCCACTCAATAGAAATTTAAGTTCAAAGCCTCCCTGGATACTCCCAGTGTTGTACAAAATTCACCTGTGTAGCTGCTGTTGTGAACTGGCTTAGGCGTGGCCTGAGTAAAGTCTGTTACAGAAGATCACCCCCAGCATATGACAGTGTCTGCATGTGGTTCTAGGTAGCAGGGCTTACCTGAGCAAAGCAGGAGCCAAATTCTCAGCCTGTGCTGTGCTAGGTTGATCTGCTTAGTGAGGAGTTGGTTTCCTTTGTAGTCAAAGACATGTAGGGTGCTAATTCTAAAGCTGATTATTCCCAATTCCACAGGGTCTGCTATTACTGCATGAGCTACGTAGCTCCAGTGCTGGATGATCAGTGAACAACCTCAGTTTTGTATGAATCCTATATTCTTTGCATACAAGATCATGAATACTAGTTTTAATGCAAAACAAAAGACAGGGAGGGATTCATGGATGCCACAAACCTAAGCACATGCACAGCTGATTATCAGATGCATTCATAGCAACTACAGTTGCAAAATCCTAAAATGAATACTTCATGCCAAATGCTGTATTTCTTGGATTGCAGGAATAAGTGGATTTGCTAGGGAAGAGTTGAGAACATCTCACCTCAATACTGATGTTGGCCAGAATTCAAGGGCAAGGTAAAATAAGAAATATTCCTGTAAGAAGCTGATATACTTATCCTCACCAAGGACTCTCTGTGCCTCAAGTTAAAGTGCTCAGTACATGACTAAAATACTCAGGCTCATCAGATGCACGTACCCTGACCTTGTTTGGCTACAGAGCCTTGATGTCAATACCAAGCACTACTGGGAGACTTCTGCTCTAATCTGAGGATGCTAAACTCAGGCTAGCTTGGAAACCACAACTCAAATGTTAATACAACTTCTGCTAATCCTGGCCCAATAAAGCAATGGCAAAGAGATCTTGTGTAATGAAGTCGAATGTAACTCTGTTAGAGTGAATAACTGGACTTCAAGTTTTTGAATTGCTGAACTGTTTGGGCAAATGAGAGCATGGTTCTGAACAGTTAATTCTTATCTCTTAAGAGAAATATGGCACAGTTGTACTTACTCCTGCATTTGGATGTATGTTTGGTGCTGTGAAGAGCTATTCTTTCCTGTAGCAGAAGCTGGGAAGGCAGCAGGGACATGAGGTTTCATTTATACTTCCCTTTTCAGGAGGTGGAAGAAAATGGCGGCTCTGACTTCTTGACCTGGTTTGTTTTAGCATTTCTGGAAGCTGTAACCATAATTTCTAGGCATCTTACACTACCTGATGGTCTCATCTTGGTGCTGTGTGAATTTAGCTGTGTTGTCTGTACTTTGCAATTAATGTATACAGGTGCCTAAAGGATTAATGCCTCCTTTCTCACACCCGCTGTCTCTGATCTAGCCCAGTGCCTGCTCCTCGCTGCCTCAGCGTCAGGGAGACAGCTGGTACGGGTGGATGATACACCAAACTAGTCTTAAATAGGCTCATGTTTTAATCAGGCAGGGCATTATAAAGTATCCTAGCTACAGAGAAGGCTGGGAGCATAATGCTGCAAATCCCCTTGTTAATATTTTTGTGGGTTGTATACTGCATCAAATCCAGTGAAAGGAAAAAGAGAATTGTCTTAGACTATAAAGTTCATACTGCACTTGCTGCTTCACCAAGCAACTGCAGACTTGACAATATTTGGGCCTGCAAATGTATTTAATTTTCAGATCCTTCTAGGTTTGGTGACTTGCAGTCTGGACAACAGTGCTTTAGGGGTTGCCTGTGCTACCTGCAAAAGCAGTTTATAAAACCCTTACTGCTTTTAAGTGGGATTATGCTTAGAGGAATTTCTGTGAAGAAGAATGCAATTACAACTTCTGAGTATCTCTTCCTGGACTCTTGTTTTGTTTTAGTTATCCTTAAGCTAACCGGAATGGTTGATTCTGTTCTTACCCAGCCCATACAAACTAATAACTAACCTTGTTTTGCAACACTAATCCTTTAATGAAGTCTTAAATATTTTTAAATTGCTGTTCATCCTGGAGTTGTAATATGGAGAATGCTTTAAGCACTGAGCAGAACTGGTGAACATATAATTCTCTTTCTCATCACATGCCTACCTCATCCTGAGCTCTATTGTGCTGATCTGTAGGTTTCCCATTTGCCTCTCCTTGCTGGGAACTGGAATAAGGGGATGTGGGGGCCTGCTGAGCTCTGCCTGCTAAATGTAAGAGGTGGGAGTTCCTGTTCTGCAGTGTTGCCAGCTCAGAGTTCTTTACTACTTAAGTCAAATAGTTTTAACTTTATGTAATAAGTCAACCACGGTAGCTTTTGTATTCTGTGTTAGCCATGAGGATAGTAAAAGGCATTTATAGGTCTGTTCTAGTTTCCTGTCAGCTGGTGGTAGGACCAGAAGAGATGCAGCTTCTTCCCTGCTGTGATTCAAGCCCTGAAAGATGTTCTGCCTTATGGAAGAAGGGACAATAGCTGTTTGGTGGGTGGGATTTGGGTTGTATGTGCACATCAAATTCTTCTTCTGCAAGATGAGTAAGGGAGGGAAAAATCTGTTTTGCTTTGCCTCCAGTCTCGTCTGGCTTTGCAGTTGTATGATGTTACAGTTGTCAAACCAATACATTGCTACCTCCTCTTAAATAGGAAATTGTGAAAAGCTAGAATCTCACTGTGTGGCTTTTTCCTTCCTATATACATCACAGCTGCTTCCTTTCTCTTCACCTGTTCCCCATCCTCAGAGATAAATGCTCATTTTGCCTGCCTGGCAGGTTTTCAGAAGTGTGCAAGTTCACATATTGGAGTTTTGCTTGCCTTTCTGAGTAAGGCTTCTCAGGCCCCTCTTGCTTCCTGCGGAACTTCTGATGTCATATCTGACAGTTTTGGAGCTTGGCTCCTACCTTCTCTGTATTATTTTCATGACC
Source organism: Atrichornis clamosus (assembly GCA_013400975.1). Taxonomy (NCBI): domain Eukaryota; kingdom Metazoa; phylum Chordata; class Aves; order Passeriformes; family Menuridae; genus Atrichornis; species Atrichornis clamosus. The sequence continues at coordinate 39,188 of WBMZ01009062.1, read as the reverse complement.
TCAGATTGTGAATTTGGTACTTCTGTCTCTAACTTAATGAGCAAATAGCTTTCCCTTGCCCTCAAATAGTTTTCTCTTGCCCTTAAACAACTCGTTTTCCTCACCTCTCTCAGACTTTCTGTCGTATATCTTGAGCCAACCGTGTAATCTTTGATTCTCTCATTAACTTATGTGTCATTGCTATATTTTGACAAGGAAATCATGCTAACAGCTGCTGGTAGGGTTTTGTTGTTTTGCTAAATTACGGAAAGTCAGATGGGGCAGGTGTGCTCTGTGGTAGCAGCACCAGCTGTACTTCTCTTTCTCTGCCCCTCTGTGACCCACCAATGGAGGAAGATCATGTGTGCAGGGATACATCCTCTGTACTCTCCCTATTCTTGGGGCTTGCTTTCAAGATTAAAAATTTAACTGTTTTCTTAATCTGTTAATTCTTATAGTCACCTATTGAATTGTATCAGCCTCTACTCAAGTGTGTCAGGGCTTCATGGCATGTGGAGTGCAGAACCATTATGCTCTGTTAGGAGATGCCCGTGGCTGCAGAAAATTTTTTTGTAATTCACCAGCTATTAATAAGATGCTGGGTCAATGATTGCTGTTGCCCTCTGTCATGTTTAGTAAGCCATGATATGCTTATCCTGTATGAGTTGAATTCTCCAATGTTTAGTCCATTTGTGCATTTGAACTTTACAGTGTCCTGTGATAGAGAATTCTGAATTTAAGTATGCCTTGTTCTTCTGTTGTAAGAACAGTTGGTGATCACTCTCTAGTTCTCTTTCTTCAGGCTTTATGGACCTCTAAAATACCTGTACCTTTATTGATTTTTTCTATCCAGCTGAAAAAATCTAAGTTTATGCTATTCCAAGCCAAATTGTTCTCATTGCTCATGGAAAGTAAGTATCATACTCTTTTTGTACTGAAGTGACAGAGGATAGAGTCTGATGCTCAAAAAACCCTAGGATTTGCCTCCTTTTTAAGTGGTATGATAATGTTTTCGGCTTTATCCTTTGTCTTCTGTAACAATTCTTCATTGTTTTTTTGACCTTTTGTTGATGCTGAGTAGTCATCTGCTGTTTTTCAAGAAATGTCTGAATGATTCTTCCCTCTGATTAGCAATATGTGATGTAGGCTTGTTTTGTTTCTGTGAGCATTTATTTGGAGTTATCGATACCATGTTGTATCACGTGGTTCATTGCTTGTATTGGTATATTAATTGTTAATGAATTAGAAAAAGTGCTATCTGGTTCTGTTTGATAATATTTGATTTATTAGACATTTATTTCAATAGCAGAGCTGGAGCCTGGTGTATTATGTTAGTAACAACTCAAGACATTGGTTTCCAAGAAAACTGTACACACATGCAGGCAATCAGGAAACCTAATCACAAACCTAAATTGACAGTGTTAGGGTTGTTTGGTTTTTTACTGCAGTCTTTTGTTCCTGAAGTGCATTGCAAAACTTCTTAGCAACCTCACTTCTTCCTGATAAACTCTGCTTTGAAGATTTTCTAATCTTCAAAGAACTACACAAAACTGTAGAGTTGCTCTTAGAATCTTAATTGTACAGTGGTGTGATGTATTTGTTTCTTGATAGTCTGCATGTGGGATTTTGACTACCTTGCCAAGATGGAGATGAGCAATATTCTCAACTAGGGGTTTGTGCTTGTACTTGCCTCTATGGCAAAGCAATATAAAGTACCCTAGTCTTTATCAGTGCAGCTTTTCTACCTTTGCTGATAGAATTCTCTTGAGCAGCTCTGGGGAGTTTAATTATTTTTCACAGTGAGCGTTTGTGAACATTTTCTTTGGACTGCCTAGAAGCCTCACAGTTGTGCTTACTTATTAAAAAGCTATTCTTGTTTCCAAGTGGTAAAAAGCTACTTTTATGCTGATAAACATAGTGTTTTCTTTTTTGGAAGACTTTTTTTTTTTTTCCTTTGACTTACAGGCATTTTTTGTGTCCTCTGAAAAACAATTATTCTGCAACTAGCTTATGGCATCACTTAGAAACCAGGGTGTTATCAGCAACAAGATGTTTGGGCAGAGCTGCCCAGGGCCTCTTGTGAGGGGAACACAGCAAACCAGTTAAGAATCCCTCTGTTGTAACCAGCAAAGCAGTGGTGCAGAATTCTTCCCCATTACTGACTCCTTGGGGATGTTTATGGTAGGTTCCTTATAAATGCTGATTTGGATAAATTAGTGAGGCAGTGTTGCCTTAGTGAGTCAGTAATTTAATATAAATCGTGAGAAGTCTTTTAATTTAGATTTCAAGTGTTGTGTATTTTTGAGTCACTCCATGTGTCATAAGGATTTAATGTTCTTTTGTTTTCTTGTTATTTGGCTATCTTTTGTTACCATAGCTTTAGGTGATAGCAAATATGTTTTTTGAGATAGAACCATGGATTGGTGACAACATTCTTAGGCACTTGTTGAGTACTTCAGTTAAATAAGGGACAGATTGATAACATTATCAGTTTCCTGTTCTTGTTCTTCACATGGGTGAAAGCTGAGTATCTTAATGTACTTTATTCTTACATGTTAATGTAGTACGTGTAGTAGACAAAGCCTATGATAAATGGTGTCATTTCCAATAAAAATTATATGGTGTGGAAGTTAGGAACCAAGGGCTGGCATTTAGTGCTTTGTAGATACTATGTTTTTAGGAGGTTCCAAGGCATTACAGTTGCTTCTTTTCAAGGAAATAAGGTAACTTTGGTTTGGTAAGGCAACAATAAAGGTAGAATGATATCTTCATAAGACGGTCAGGAACACTTTTACCTCAGAAATTGTTGGTTTTGGGTTTTTTTCCCCCCCCCACAAAGTAGCTTCATGTCTATAAACTAGAATACAAACAGGTAACATGGTCCTGCAATAAATGGCACATTAAGTTAGCAGAACCAGTCAAGAGCCCTCTACCAGTACACATAACAAGCTAATCTCCTCATGTAGTTTTGCCACATCTGGCTGCTCTTCAAAAGATTTGTTTGAACTCTGCAATATTTTGACTATTCTGTATCAGCTGCTGTTTCCTTTCTCCTCTTGGATTAGCATTTAAGTCTGCCTTTCACTGGGGCTGTGGAAACCTCCTCCTGCCCGAGATAAGTTTTGTGTTTTAAGTAGTTGTTATTAAAGTTGCTGAGCCATTGAGAAGCTGTGCCTGGGAGTAGGGAAAATTGTCATCTTTGTCCCTTTTAGATTAGGGAAAAAGAGAAAAAGCAGGAAACATGATAAAAGGAAGTACATTTCTGCTTTATGTATATATGGGTTTTTTTTAATCTAAAGTATTTTTGAAGAAGGGACTTTAGTAGTATTCTGAAAATACTTCATATTTTCTGTGGATAAGCATATCTAAATTATGCTAAGAGAGGGTGTAAATTCATCAAGAAAATGTCTTAATTTCACTGTATAAGCCAGTCATTGATTTCCTGAACTGATGTTGTAGGTACTTGATCCTGTAATTTTTCACTACTGTATTTCCTACGTGTAGCAGGGTGCAGGATTGGTCTGGTCTATCCACGCATCCTTGAATGCATGGGCACAATACTGATACTAATTCATATTTTACAATTGCAGCAGTCTAATGCAGATCTAGAACCTGTGTCTTCCATGGCTTTGCTGCAAGGATGAAGCCTGTGGTCTAAGACATTTAAATGAGTGTGATTGTTGTGCAATAATTTGCAGAAGAAAGAGGTGCAAAATTGCTGGAGTTGGGAGTCATGGACTTCAAATGTAGTTTTGAAGTCTGAATCTGTTGTCTTTCTTGTAAAAGCAGATTGAATGCCAGGATGCCTTGGAAGCAGCAGCTCGGGCAGAGGGCCTGCCACTGGACACCTCTGTGCATTCCCAGCTGAGAATGCTGGATGAAGAGCATCACAAGGGCAAATACCACCATGGTCTGAATGCACTGAAACCCATACGGACCACTTCCAAGTACGTCTTTAGGCTACCGCAGAACTGATACAGCATTTGCTTTTCAAACCAGTCACAAAGCAGAATTGCAGATGTAGGTCTGCTGACTGGTACTGGAAACATCAGAATTTGTTTAGCAAGTGTGGCTGGCATGGACCATTTGGTGCTCTGAGTGCTTTCAATGAGAGGAGGCTTTGTTTTTCTTGAAGACTTACAACTCCTGTTTCCTTTTTCATTTGTTTGTGATTTTTTTTTTTATTCTTTTAGACACCAGCACCCTGTTGATAATGCTGGGCTTTTCTCCTCCATGACCTTCTCCTGGCTCACTCCTTTGGCCCACAGAGCATACAAGAAAGGGGAATTATTTATGGATGATGTATGGTCATTATCAAGGCATGAGTCTTCAGATATCAATTGTAGAAGGTAAAGACATCTTGTTCCTTATTTTCTTGTTTCCATTTATTGTATATTAGTTCATGTGTGATGATATAGTATTGCCCTAGAAAAGCAGCACTGATATTTTGTTCTGCCTTTCTCAGAATGATGGAATTCACTTTTATCCTTCAGAGATTACTTTCTCACACGACACAGTTTCTGTAGTCTTGCCAATTTCAGTCAACTTAGAGGATTATATCTTCAGGAGTATCTTGCAATTCTTCTTCTGATTTTGCATGTCTTTAATCTTTTTTTGTTAAAACAGTCCTTTCTCAAGGCTACAGTGAAAAAAGTCTTGTGCTAAAATAATGAGAAGTAATGCTGTCAGTAGCAAGGTGATTTGAATGTGGTCAGATCTTGTAGAGCAGGCTAACCTTCTATGGCTAATGAGAATTCCTCTCAGCTCTTGACTCCACAACTCTTCTGTCAGTTCAGCAAGGAAAGACTGTGAAAAGTCAGTATATTAAGATTGCCAAATAGACTTCAGGCAAAGCAGAAAGCATTGCTTTTCATCACTGTCTCCTATGGAAGTAACACAGCATAGCTATTTCAAGATAGAGATATTTCTCTTTACCTCACAGAATGTACCATGAATTTATTTCTCTTGATATTATTTTTTGTTGTTCTGGGCTAGGAAGCACTTAGAGTTTTAACAAAGAAGTACCTATGGGATTGTACCTTCTCTCATAGTGGAAAATTTATGACATGAGTATTCTGTTTTTATTAGGCTGGAGAGATTGTGGCAGGAAGAACTGAAAGAAAGTGGGCCTGATGATGCTTCTCTCCGGAGGGTTGTGTGGATTTTCTGCCGCACCAGACTCACCCTTTCCATAGTGTGTCTGATGATCACGCAGCTCGCGGGTTTTAGTGGACCAGTAAGTAATATCCATCCTTTTTTTAACAACCCCAGAGGGCTCCATCTCATGGCCAACTGTAAAATCCTAAGGTTTCATTGCAGACTCACTTAAAATGTTTTGACTAGCTAGAAATTTTGGGGCAAATTCCAGAGTGATTCGATAATCCAAGATAGGATTCCTACAGCTGATGGATCAGTTGCTGAATACCCAGGCAAGTTCTTGGAGAAGGGAGGGGAGGTTTAGATGTCCTGGAGGAGACGCACGTTTGTTTTTTCTCTTTGGTTTTGAGTATAGTTTAAAGTTCTTCTTTAACTGCATAAGCTTAACTATATAACTTCCTTTTTGTATGAGATTCTTATGTGCAGATCTTCTAAATGTTTTTCTCTTTGAAATTCCGTAAATTTATCTTGGAATAAAATTCAGTCTGATAAAACACTAATCTTAAATTATTGGCATTAATAACAGTCTTCAAGAAATGGACCGAAACAATTCTATGAGAGCACTGCTTAAAACGAATGTGAGCAGGTCTCAAGAAGTCTGTGGGCATAGTCTTTAGTGATCCTGCAGAGAATGGCCAGACAGGTTTCATGTAGAAGTTAGAAAACATTGTTGCCTCTAGGAACTACTGCTGTTTGTTGCTAAGGGTCATATTGAAGATAACAACATGGGACTTGACATTCACACCATTTTTTGTCACCTGTTTGTTGCACATGCTGTGCAGATTTAAAGTTGAAATTTTGACTAAATTTATTTTCTACACATTTCCCTTGAGGAGTAGGAGCAGTATTACTGCTAGTAGTACACGTTTGTGTGCTGGTAAGCTGAAGGTTCATTTCTTGGGTAAGTACACTTGGGTGCACTGTTAGGTGAAATGTCTTTTTAAAATGTTTTCCTGCTTTTAAATGTCTTTTCAAAATGATGTTCTGTTTTTTAAGTCTTCTTCAAGTTTGCCTTGTTTCATGTAATATGAATAACAATAAATGTTTCTGTGGTATTGTTTTCTTTGTAATATTTTATAGTTGTCTCTATTATAGAATATATGAACATGCTTTGGTAAATAACAATAAATCATGATTAAGGTTTTAACAGCACTAGCTTTTCCCAAGAAGAGCTTCTGTCATTGTTTCACTACAGGGCTTAAGGAGCTGCTTTTATCTTTAGCAAAGAACTTGCAGCAGGGTTACCCCTAATTTCTGTAGTGTAGCATTCACAATTTGTCTCAGCCAAACTGCTGAATGAGAGAGAGTGAGAGGGGAAAGGAAAAAACCAAACCAGCTTGGTTAGGTTGGGGGCTACTGCTGCAATTAATGCTTGGTACGGGTAACTTAAAATTACCTATAAACAGTTGCCCATTTACAGACAACCTTATTCATTTATCTGAATAAGGCACAATTCACTGTTAGTTCCATCATTTGGCATGAAAAATAAGTCTTTACCATCCCTCCTTCCTTTTTTAAAAAATGGCACGCCTCAGGGATATGCCTATGCTGTCTCCTCAGAAGTATCAGTGCTTTCTTGTATTGCTACACCCTTTCAGTCACCTGAAGGTGAAAAGGGAGATCAGGAAAAGCACTTGACTTGACCTCCTGTGTTGGAGAAAATTATAAAAGTGGAGTTAAACACTATTAAACTTCAAAAATTTTAATTGAATGTCTATGATCTTGAAGTGCCAACAAACAGCTGTGGCTTTGCTAATGAGCATTGTGATGGTTATAACTGGAAAGAAGTTGTTCAAGACTTCCTGTGTGGACTCTTCTGTTTTGTTTTGTATTCAATAGATCCTTCAAGGGTCTTTCTCTTTATTTTGATAAATTTTGCATCTGGCACAGAATCTAAATCTATAACCTGGTGAGTCAGCTGTATGTGTCAGACTGCCTTGTAATAACCATCAGAATGTACTAGAATAGGTGATATACTATTTATCCCTAATGAATGCTTGCTATTTGATCAGCTACCAAAACCTTCAAGTTCTGGTTGAGGAGCAAATAATTTTTTTGATTACTAAACATAATAAGTTTAACTCCAGGTCTGAACAATGTACCTGTTTGCAACTGTTCAGAACTATTCTTCCCGTTTGGGAGATGGGGAAACATGCTATTTTAGTGGAGCACAGCTTGACAGTTTGGTCAGTTATTGGAGGGGGGAGTGGTAAGCTACTGGAGGTAAGTTTTCCAGTTTCCCACTTGGCTCCAGCTGCAGCCTGCCCCGTGCTGTCGCGCGCTGGCTGCAGCAGGGACGCCGGCACTGCAGTGGGACCAGTGACAGAAGCTGTTCTTCAGCATTTTCAGGATGGCTGTTTTCTGCGTCAGGATGAGGCATTCCTGCTGGGCAGAGCCACCGCCAAGAGCAAAGGTAAGGTAATGTTTATTCCATGGGAATGCTTAAGACAGCCGAGCAGCTTGTACCAACTACTACGGTAATAAGTCGCAGGAGCTCCTTTTTTCCCCCTTAGCTTAGTTTTCATACAGTAATGCTTTTGTTTTGTAAATAACTTTATGCTGGATTCTTGTCATTAAATGAATCTGAATTTGAATAGTATTTGTTCAGATGTAAATGTTAATTTTCTGTGACTTTTCTCCCTTCCTTTTTCAAAATTCTTTAATCTGCTGTTTCTTCTTTTCTTTCTCCTGGAAAAAAAAAATTGGGGTATAATATAAGCTGGTCTCTATTTCATCATGGGAGATGCTGAATCTATAAAATAGTGCTGCAAAATTGCACAAAAGTTTTGGGAGGAATGAGACCCCAGGAAACATCTGCTATCTTTATACAACCTCTCTTGGAGACTTTCAGCAGTGCTGTGGTGTGTGAGAAAATGCTTGCAGTCTGCGACTATGCTGAGTTACAGCTCGTGAGGAAAAAGGGGGATTTTCACCCCAATTGCTCAGTGACTCGGTTGCATATGTTGGATTGAATACTGGGAAAAGAAGTCAATCTCCATAGTAACTGCAAACCAACTGTATGCAGTTGTAATGCCAACAGTCGATGTAAAATTAAATTCAATCAGGAGAAAGTTGGAATGCAATAGATCTGTGAATGTGAGCTACTCACATTTGTTCAGTGATCAGTATGTCAATTTTCTCAGTGGCCATTCTAGAACCTGATGGACATCTGGCTTTAATTCACACCTGTGAAAAAGAAAGCAAAATTATTTACAGCATGTTTCCTTGGTTCTGATGTACAGAATTATTTTCCTCTGAACAGATGAATTTGATCTCCATTTTTTTCTGTTGTTTGGTGCTGGGCTGTAGCTATCAAAACCTTTGCTGGAGTAGCGGGGTTTTGTTTTTTCCCTCTTTCTTCAAACTATATAGAACTCTTACTTGCAAAATATGATTTAGCCAAGAGGACTTCAACGGACTATGATGTGAAAGGCTTCTCAAATATTTTCCTTGGTCTCAGATTTTTTTGTTGATTTTTGTTGTGGGCAAAGGTAATTCTCTACTCTGTACGACTATATCAAAAGCACTAGTATCTTGCAACATCATTTGTTGAAAAGCTCTCTAGGAAATCTTTTGCTATTTGTGAAGCCTTATTGTAGGGTACTTTTGAAACCAGATTTCAGAATTTGTGCAGCCTCAGAAGCCTCCTCTGTTGGTACCTGCAAGTTTGACTTCTTTTGGACTTCGTGAACAAATACCATTCTGTTTTTGTATCTTTATAATTTTGTGTGTAGTTTCAAATCTAGTTTGTTAGAATCTAAGACTGACTGTTAGATACTAGCCCTTTATAATTATCCTGTATGTGCAGATTGTATATTTATACAGTGCTCTACCTGTTGTACAGTGTTTTTGAGATGTTACCATTTAAAATGACACTTCATTTCAAATAAAAGCCTATTGTTTCGCAGTCAATAGTATTTAGTGCTGGTGGTTGTGAGTTGTATGATGTTACATTGTGCCATTGGACCACAAAGAGCTGGAGGTGGGAATTGGTGGTTCTGGGGGCTGTCCTCTTTCTGCAGGTGATGTTTGAAATGTGATTCCGAGGTAAAGTGTTTATGTTTCTGGGGGGAGAGGGCTTGGGGAGGGGTTGAACGGTTAAGTTTTTGTCTTTTTTTTTTTCTCTCCCTGTCCCCAATGATTTGTGGTATTGCGTACCTTGTGCTTTCTGCTTGTTTTTTTCTTTACTATTAAACTGCTGATGTTTATTTCCAGGAATGTTTTGCAAATGTCCTTCTCACTCTTCCCCTCTACAACTGTAGGTACATTGTTCCTTTTTATCAAATAAGCACGTTTGAAGCAAGCCAAAGATAAAATAAAAAAGGTCGTAATGTCACGTAAAGGAATGTTTTTTAATGTGTGCAGATGTATAAGTAGTGACTATATTTTAAAACTCTCCTATATGATAATGCATTGCTTTCAGCTAACTGACACATTTATGTTAAGTTAGAAGACACGGAGGATTAGAAGCGTGCTGCGAGGAATATGGTTCCAAATTAAACTGTCTTTACTTACTAAATTTGATCAGTGCTTGGCTCTCAGCAGGGCTTTGTGTTACAGTACTTCTTGTATTGACACCTTTTACTTCTGGAAAGAAGACGCTTTCTATTTCAAACAGCTCTTTTAAAAGCAAAGTAGCCTACTTATTTCTAACTTAACATAAAGTTGTTGCATGGTCTTCTGGGATGATGAGGTGTTCATGCAAGCTTGCATTTCTTCCTGTAGGCATTCGTTGTGAAACACCTTCTGGAGTATACCCAGCAGAGTGAGTCCAACCTGCAGTACAGCTTGTTTTTAGTTTTTGGCATCTTTATGACGGAAGTAGTGCGCTCGTGGTCCCTGGCGCTAACCTGGGCTCTGAATTACCGCACGGGGGTCAGACTGCGTGGGGCTGTCCTGACAATGGCATTTAAGAAAATTCTTAAGCTGAAGAACATCAAGGAGAAATCTCTGGGAGAGGTAAGCTGCAGCATCATTTTGAAGATTGCAATGTGAAAAGGGATGTATAATATATTTCTTTGAGAACAAGCTCTGCCTTAAATCTAAACTGTTTTGTCTGTTTTTCAGCTCATAAATGTATGTTCCAATGATGGTCAGAGGATGTTTGAAGCTGCAGCAGTTGGCAGTTTGTTGGCTGGGGGCCCTATTGTGGCCATCTTGGGAATGGTCTATAATGTGATTATTCTGGGTCCAACAGGCTTTTTAGGATCTGCTGTCTTCATTCTCTTCTACCCAGCAATGGTGAGTTGGAAAGAGTTAAGTCTTGCTTTATTTTTCTTAGATCAGACAAATGTATAGTTCTGAATAAAAGGTGTTGAAATGTGCTACATTTAGCCAGTTTATGGCAGTGCATGTTATTGAAGGTGTTAATAAGAGTGCCTGAAGCAGAGGTTTGGAAATGGGAAGCTCAAAATGATAAAATTGTAAAACGGGGATAGAAAAGCTGATAGATTTGTCTGAGACTAATATGCGTAACTAAATGAAACTGCAGAATATTGAGGTGCTTGTGGTTGAGGTTGGAAAGACATGAAGCCTCCAGCTTGTGTACAGGAGTTCAGTTGTGTGAGCCATGTTCTTGATTTCTTGATTCAACACAAGATGCTGAAAAGCACCACATCTGGCACAGCTTGTTCTTTATGAGTTACTCCTGCCTCTGCTTCTGCTGGGCTGTGAAATAGACTAGTTCAAGCCAAAATCTTGCCTTTAAAATGCCTATAAGACTGCTGAAGACTTGTCCCTGTATTCATAATACATGTTTTATAAACCATGGAGGCTGAATACTGTGAGGTTCACTGTGGTCCAATTTATCTGGTCAAACGTAAAGATTATATAGTGGGAATTATATTTTAGAGAGGACTGAGAAGTGGAGTTTGAACATGTTTTCCAGTTCTTTTCAGCAGTACTTCTCTATTGATGGAGGGACTTCAAAAGAGTTTGCAGGAGTATGAAGAAGGGCAAGGAGCTGAAAACTTTCTAAAGCAGTGTATTGGGTTTGAATTTGGGACCAGGAATGGGATGAATGCAAGAGTAGCAGATACTAAAAAACATATGAACAACTGTCTGTTTTGAGATTAGTTTAATAAAAATGTTAAAACTGCTGTACTACCTCATGGCACTGGCATAGAGTAGAAATTGATCTGACTGTGCAAAGTCCTGATTGCTCTTTCACCTTACAGAACCAGGTTAAAAGACTGCCTGAAATGGGTTCTAGATTGTATTTACCATGAGGGTCAACTTGGTTTGTCTTTGTTAACTTTGTGCTTCAGAAACTTTAACAAAACCGGTTTTGTTCAACGTTGGTAAAAGTACATACCTTTATTTCCACAGATTTTTGTTGAAATTTGCTTTCATGAGTCTGGTGCTTGGTGCAGATGGGGCAGGAGGAAATGAATGGTGTTTCCAGCCTGAGTTTTATGTTAGAGCAACAGTCTCCTTCTCGTATCCCTGAATCCCTTTTTCAGATTAAAAATTAATTTTCTCTACTAATTAGGAGTTGAATGTAGTTATTTTTTCTGAGTTGCCATTAGTGTTTCATGGTGTTGCCTTTTGTTTCAGATGTTTGTATCGCGCCTCACAGCTTATTTCAGAAGAAAATGCGTAGCAACGACAGATGAACGTGTGCAAAAGATGAATGAAGTTCTTAATTACATTAAATTCATTAAAATGTATGCCTGGGTCAAGCCATTTTCTCAGAATGTTCAAAGTGAGTTCCCACAGTCTGTAAATGTCTCCTTTGGTGCAGATGCTGCAGTGATGAGTAGCCTGGTGCATCCTGGCTTTGTACCATAGATGCTGATGTACGAGCAGTGTAAGAGCACTGCCATCCTTCAGGTTTCTCTGTGTTGTGCAGAATGGGTTGGACAAACAGGCCTGCTTCTAAAACTTCACCTTCTAGCATAATGATGTTTGTAGCTTTGACACTAACCTTAAATGTTTAAAATTTTTTCCTCTTTATCATTTATAAATATGCTGGCTGCTCTGTTTTTAAAAACAGTAAAAACCCCCTATATTTATATGGAGATTTACAGACCAGTATGGCTTCCTTCTTTATTACTCTACTAAAGACAGTAATTGCTGTCTTTATGAGAAGGTTCATAATGTGATAAACATTAAAATGTAGAGTTAGGCCTCTTACTCAATGTTTGTAGTGCTATGGTAGTGTCTGTTGTGTCTGTGTACCTCCTGAATCATAGTTCAAATGTGGTGCCCCTATTTCTATTTCTAGAAATTCGTGAGGAGGAACGTAAAATCTTGGAGCGTGCGGGCTACTTCCAGAGCATCACTGTGGGAGTGGCTCCCATAGTTGTAGTCATTGCCAGCGTGGTGACCTTTTCTGTCCATATGATCCTTGGCTATGACCTTACAGCAGCTCAGGTAACTTAGAGCACTGTTGAAAATACTCTTTATCCTATTGTTTCCACAGCTTTTCTGCTGGGCCATTTCTCATGTGGCCGGGCTGTAGCCTCACAGAAGTGACCATCTAATGGGTGTGACAGCAGGTGTAGTCTTATGTTTTGCACAAAAAGCTCTCAGTGCTCTTTTGTCCTGACTTTCCTCAGAACAGGCTTTGAGCTGAATGTAAAGGAGCCCTCGTGTCTGCTGTTCAGTTGGGGTATTGGGGATTACTGAATGTTTTTGTCTTGTAGCAGGCTTGGATGCAAAAAGCAAAAATGTCTAAAAATAGAATTTGAATTTGTATCTTTACAAGTACTAGGTTAAAGCAGAATTTGCTAGCTGCTGCTTTTGTTAGACTTATAAACACAACAGGTCTGTCAAAACCACTGGAGAAAGAGTTGGGTAGATCAGCTGTTTCTGCTGTTTGAGAATATGTTGAATATATAAATGGTTATTCTTGGACTGTGCCTTTTCTATGGTTTTGACTTGCTGCTGTGCTATTTCAGCTTTTAGAAGACTGGAGCTGTTAGTATATTGCACCCAAATGTGATTCTTTTTCTTATCTTGTTTTCAGGCATTCACAGTGGTCACTGTCTTCAACTCAATGACTTTTGCTCTCAAAGTAACTCCGTTCTCAGTGAAGTCTCTGTCTGAGGCATCTGTTTCTGTTGACAGATTTAAGGTAAGCAGTCATTTTGCCTCACAGTTTTCACTGTAAGTGTGGAGTGTTGTATGTGTATAGTAGACGCAAAGGGAACCCTTGGAAGGTAATGTGATTTTAATGACTGAGGAGTCATTTTTCTTTACACTTAGCATTGCAGATTATTGGATTCTGTAAGAGATACAAATCTAGTAAAGGAATATTAGCAGTTTAAGAATAATACCAGTATGGGAAGCAAAATAGTCTAATTCAATGATTTTAGGACTTTTATGTTGGTCACAGGAAGAGATAAGAGTGAAGGATTTGGTGGCTCACTGTGTAATAGTTCTTAATTCCTTTTTAAGAACATCTTCATGAAAAGACAGTGCAACATGTCTGCAATGAAATGTCATGTTTTGCTAATAAAACTTTTTGGAAATATCATGTGTTAGGTAGGCAGCTTGGCAAAAACCAGTGGACTTTTATTTGTGGTCATACAAACCTGAGATTTTGAATTTCCAGACCAGATTAAGTGACTAAAACTCCACCATATCAGTAAAATGGAGTTGTGATCTGGCAAAACAAATCAATGGCAGAAAATTTAAAAATTGATAATGAACAATGTTATCTCACATCATGAGGATTTGGAGGATGAATACCTTGTGTGTACTTTATGAAGTCAGAGGAGAGGCCTTTATTTTGTCTTGTCTCTTGAAGACAGCAGTGCATTACACATTATGTAAATTTCCAAAATGGAAAAGAGCAATTTCCAAATAGAAACTTTCACAAGCATTGACGGATACATGGATTCTGTGTAATGCATTAATGAAATGAACCTCTGTGTGAGAAGAGCAGGATCTGTAGAGTGGTTTTGAGATCCCATTATTTTTGAGCAGCTTTGCTTCACCTTCTGAGTCACCCTAAAATCAGACTTTCTTAAATTGAAATGCACTAAAGGGAATTTTTAGGGAAGGAAGAAAATGAAAGGGGAAATTATATTATCTCCCAGTTTGACTGTAAACTGTGTAGGAAATGTAACATAAGGTTGGGGTACTCTAACATCACAGTAAAAATTTAACTGACTTCTTGGCTCTGTAAATGAGTATGAGCTTTCTTATGAATGTGTGATTTGGGCGTAGCAATTGCAAGATAAAATAAGGTTGGGAATTGAGAAATTTTAAGTTACAAAAGACTGCTTGGTTCAAAACAAATTATGTAAGTGGCAAACATTTTATCTCGTAATCAAATTGTGTGAAAAAATGTCTTCCTAATCTGTTGATTGTAAGTACTGATGGAGGTGGTGGAAAACATGATACAGTGGACTTAATGGCTTACTTCTTATTGTCAAGCAGCCTGAGATAGGTCAGCTACACCTGTGCAAGATGACTTTTTCCCAGCAGAAAAGTTGAAGGGTAAAGGCTCAAGTTAAAAGTCATTCTGTCTCCTTCCATAATGAGTTGGTGTGCAGGACAAGTCAGTCACTTTGTCTCAAAGTGACCTCTCCTCTCCAACTCCTGTGTTCTGCTCATGTGTTTTTAATCTGGAACTTACAGAGCTGCAGTTGCAAACAGTGTTAAAAGGAATAAGCCCCTGTAATATCACATCCAGAGTGTTGCAGTTTTGTAAAAGTCGAGTGTATCTAAGTGCTTCCACCACATCCAGGAATGCCCCAGCCACTTAGCAGACCTGGAGTTAGTTTACACTAATGAGCTACCTTTTGCTCTTCAGCTTCCTCCTACTATATAGCCTGATGTGTTTTGCTGCGTGAGTGTGCCGTAGGCTTGTCTCCCAGTCTTGATCAGGTGTCTCATCTTTACACCTCTCTCACAACTCCTATCAGAGTTTATTTCTAATGGAAGAGGTTCATATGATAAAGAAAAAACCAGCCAATCCTCACACCGCGATAGAGGTGAAAAATGCTACCTTGGCTTGGGACTTCTCCCACGCCAGCGTCCAGAGCTCACCAAAGTTGACCCCCAAAGTGAAAAAAGACAAGAAAGTCACCAAGGGCAAGAAAGAGAAAATGAAGCTACAGAATGAGGGACAGCAAGCTGTGCTGGCAGAGCAGAAAGGCCATCTTCTAGTGGACAGTGATGATCATCACAGCCCTGAAGAGGAGCACAAAATCATCCACCTGGTTAACCTTCGGCTTCAGAGGACTCTCTACAACATTGACTTGGAGATAGAAAAGGTAAGAAGAGAAGGAAGGGGGAAATCTGAGCTTTCAAAAGGCCTCATTTTAGCTGCCCCTTGGAACAGAGAGCTCTGTGGTTTTGCATGAAATGGATGGAGCATATTGCTTTTGTGCACTCCTTTAATATCCATGGCAACTGCAGTATCCAGGATGCAGTGTCTGATCTTGCTGTAAACAGCTGTGCCTTTTAGCAACTAGATCTCTGCAAAGAGCCTGTTAAACAAGGGCAGGCTGTACAGCTTCCACATCCAACTGAGGGTTTTGCAGCTCTCAGTACAGTGTGTGAGCCACTCAAAGCATCTGCAGGGCAGCAGCAGTACCAGTGGGGTGTTGGTGGACAGTGTGTTCCTGCAGTGGTTTGATAATTTTGCAGAGTTTCTGCTATATTCTGGGTGAACATTTTAGGTGATTAGGTGTTCCTGTGGAGCATAATAGTGCTTTTTATTGAAGAATATGCAATTTTCTTCCTTGAGAATTCTTGTACAGTAGGACGCAGGTTTTCAAGAATTCAGAAGCATTTAGTCATCATTCCAAGATGGGTAAAAGCATGTAAGATATCAAAGAAAAAGCATTGAACTGTAATACATGACATCTTCAAATACAAAAGCTTTGCAGTCAGGCATCTGGATGTTGTAATGGGATTCATGCATTTCTGAAGATATGTATGGTGATATTTGATTAAATTGTTTTATGTAGTTATACAAATAGAGGGACAGTTTAAACTATTTTAAACAATAAAAATACCTATATTTTAAACTTCAGGAAAGAATGCGTATAGTTTAAAAAATTACCTCAAATAGGAGTACAGTTACTTGGAAATGTAGAGGCTAGTTTCCTGTCAGAAGTGTGCTATCAAGGGGAGGCTAGCAAGTGTTCCACTAGTGGCTATATACATTTTTTTTTTTCACAAGAGGTACAAAAGTAATTCTGATTAATTGTTTAATACTGTTATCAACCCACTCATTTTATTGCAGAGAAATTCTTCAAAGTGATTGAATTCTAGCCTTTTCTTGGTACATGTTCCTTAGCAAATTGGATCTTATAGGCAAGGAGTTTTACTGGACCCATATATGTGAAATTCTGCTTTTTTTCCAGATTTTTCCTCTTTATATGTTTCCTTATCAAATTCAAAATCATCTTGGTGCATTCTGTTCAGACAGGCCTTGGTGTTTTTGGTTGACCCTCTGGGTCTGTATCCCTAGTAAGAAGGAAGTTGATCTTAAAATACATTTATTTTTACCTGTAGAGTTTATTTCAGTTTTATTTCACGGTGGGATAGTGTTCACTCTGCTAGTTGAGAGTTAAAATGCTGACTCTGGCTTTTTTTTGTTTGTTATGTCCCTTTAGAGCTGTCATTCATGTCCAACTGTCCTCTCAGGGGTACTAAAGGTAGTCTAAATTCTGAAAGAGATGAAGAATGTAAGAAATGAGTACCATAATTTTTTACTTTCTGTCTAGGGAAAACTTGTTGGAATTTGTGGCAGTGTGGGGAGCGGAAAAACTTCACTTATCTCAGCAATTTTAGGACAGGTGAGAAATTCTGTTTTGAGTAGTTCTGCTCTTCTCTTTCCTATCTCCTGTTTCACTTGTACTCTGTAGAACGAACTCTATTGTAAACGTGGAGTAGCATAATTTCACCTGTTTTCTGTAATTCCAGATGACCCTGTTGGAGGGGAGCATTGCAGTGAGTGGAACGTTCGCGTACGTGGCCCAGCAGGCCTGGATTCTCAACGCCACACTCCGGGACAACATCCTTTTTGGCAGGGAATATGATGAAGAGAGGTTTGTCAGACTGTTTGCTGATTTTCATGAAAGCTTAGTAATTCTTGGCCCAAGTGTGGGAAAAATTCAATGCAGGTTACACTGCAGATAAAGTGTTTATATCATTCTGGAGTCTGTCTCCTCGTCTCATGCGGGGGGGCCTCTGTTTTTAGCAGTTGCTTTGAGCAGCACTAAAGTGGTATTTGCTCTTACTGTCCTGGCCTTGCCCTCTTCAAACACAACTGCTGTTTGCAATGTACTGACATCTTCCATGGCCCTCCTCCAGTGGGGGGCCTTTTCTGGGGACCTTAGCCAGCTATCCCTGATGAGAAATTGTCTCCTTATCCTCACAATGCTTCTGAAGTAGGTGATTAATTATTACGCTTGGTTTCCTCCTGGGAATTCAACAGATAATTTGTTTTAGGCTGCTGGAATGTCTGCTATTAGTGTAGAAAATGAGGTAAAGCTGTACTAGCTAAATAATGGGGGGGAAAAAACTGTTCACTATTTATCTACTTGTTCTTCAGATACAATACAGTGCTGAATGGTTGCTGTCTAAGGCCTGACCTTGCCATCCTTCCAAATGGGGACCTGACAGAGGTATGTGTTTTGCTTCTACTAAACTAATTAATAGATGGGGAAAAAAGTTTTGGGTTGGCAGACTAGACTGGAGTGAGGGTACATCAGTCTGAGATGCATATGAGCCAAGCTGTTGAATGCGCCTTGAGCTGAGCTTATCTGTGCAGGCCCTGGACTGTTGAGAGTTGTACCATGTTTTTTACTCAGGTATTAACTGTTTGGGAATTTTCTATTGTGTTGTAAATATAGCTGCCTTAACAGGACCTATTTGAACTTGATTTAAAATAGCTGAGAAAAAAGCATGGCTATTTTAATACATAAAAGGTAACATAAAGAAAGTACTGCCCCATTTCAAGCATCTGAACCTTGTTTGAATGTATAACACATTTCACAAAGTGAACTTATAAACTAGAACAAGTATATGTATTAATATATACTGTTACAGGGGAGTATATGTGTGTATATATATATATATTTAAAAAATATGAAGGTCTGCTTTATTCTAGTCACTTCTGAGTATCTGTGTTGCGTGGTGCTCTAGAAATAAAACAGTGTGTGTATCTCTGCAGATTGGTGAACGAGGGGCTAACCTGAGTGGGGGACAGCGTCAGAGAATCAGTCTGGCTCGAGCCCTGTACAGTGACAGGGACATTTACATCCTTGACGATCCCCTTAGTGCCTTAGATGCTCATGTTGGAAATCACATTTTTAACAGTGCAATAAGGAAGCACCTGAAGTCAAAGACAGTCCTTTTCATCACACATCAGCTTCAGGTACTGCATCTCATGCTTTCTTTCTTGGACTTTCTTCAAGCGGTGTTTAATCAGTTGCTTTCATGCTGGAAATTTCTAGGCCCTGACCAGTGACAGCACAACCCTGTCTATTGGTAGAATGTGTGGTTTACATTTATAAACTAGGTTTACAAATATGCACTAATTGTTTATCTAATACCACTGTTGCTTGGTGTCTGGTGGAGACTGGTAACACTTGGCTAAGGAAAATTTACCAGAGAAATAAATATCCTCTTCAAAACTACTTTTGCTAACTTGCTATCAAGCTATTTCATCGCGTCAGAAAACACTTAGATTTGATGTCAGTTAATCAGAATTGATGTATCAGATTTTTTTGCTGTCTTCTGTGCATAGAAGTATTAGTGCTTAGTCTGTCATTATTTATAGTGTATCCTGAGTCGTGTCTTCCATAAAAGATGGGTTTTGATAGAACATAAAAACTTACTTGTGTAGTGTGAGTAATCATGGTGCTCTAATCAGAGGAGGACCTTTGAGAGTCAGATGTCTCTTCTGTGGGTATAGGTGTGTTGTGTGTCAGTGTCTGTAAGCTCCTGAAGAGGATTGTGTGGGAGTGTTTGGTTATTGAACGTCATGATAAAGACTTGTTCTTATTGCCATTTTCTGCAGTATCTTGTTGACTGTGATGAAGTGATCTTCATGAAAGAAGGCTGCATTACTGAGCGAGGAAGTCATGAGGAACTGATGAATTTAAATGGAGATTATGCAACTATTTTTAATAGCCTACAGCTGGGAGAAACACCACATATTGAGGTACTTGTTTATTTTACAGGTCTCTGAATTTTGACTATTCTGATGAGATAAACCAAGTGATGTGGTTGGAAGTCTGGAAAATGGCTTCACACATGTTCATGTGTTGATCTGACCAATAGATTTCCTATAGAAGAATCTGTGCTTTATTAGCACTTTGTTTTTAGGGACTGTGTACTAGAGAGGACTCTGCTAATGAGCTCATGAGTTAATGAAAATAATGTAGTGTCTCCCCTGGTGATGCTCAGAGTAGGATGTCTGTCTCTTACTGTACACCCCACTCCTTAATTTACCTACAAATTAGCACAGATCTCCAACCTTTGTCTGAAAGAATTCTTGCTGGTTGTTACTGCTTTTTCAATAGAGTGTGGCTGAGGCACAGCAGAAGTGACACAACTCGTCAAAAGTTAGATGTGACAGTATTTTGGAAACATAACTAAAAATGTTGTGTTTTGGGGGAGTTTAAGAAAAAGTTGTGGCTTGACACTTCTGTTGTGAAAAAAGATCTGTAAATGCAAAGTTGAATATGTGCTCTAGTATTTCAGTTGGTGCAAAAATTATAAATCTGGAAAATAAGACTCATTCTGTTCAACATCATGTAAATTTTCAGCAATTTAATTTTTCCCACTCTTCTCCTCTGTTTCCTGAAGTTAATCTCTGGAGTAAAGAACTTTGAATTTTGTTTTATAATAACTTACTTGTCTAAATTTTTGTGCATTTTCTCTTAGTAAGAAGAAATTAAAAGTAAATCAGTCATTTTATTTTTTTAAGAGATGAAAGGCTCCTTATTCACAAGTTGCAAACATTAAAAAAAGAGTTTCTGAGAAGGAAGCATTATAAGAAATAGAGATAGAGAAGGTGCTTGGTGATATGTTCTCCTGAGAGATGTTTGTGAAAGAAGCATAAGAATATAATGCATTGCTCTACATATCCTTTGAGGCATGAAGATTATAGTTCTACCATTTTATGTAATGGTAGTTAACAAGAGATTCTCGAGTCTGCATGCTTGGCTGACTTTCAGTATCTCTGTAAACACTAGCTCATGGAAGGACCGTTAAATTGCATCCCTTATGGGATAATAAGAAATGGATGATAAAGTTGGGTTCTCTGTGGTTTGACATGAGATGTTGCTTCTCACATAAAGTGTGAGAAGACAACCCTGAAAGTGGTATGTAGGGGTTTCAGTCAATGTAGGCTGACTCTGAACAAGTAGTAACTTCCAGTTCTGAGAAGCTGGCTGTGTTTAGGACAGTGCTTGTGTGTGCACGTTAGTGTTTGGACATTTAATTTCTGGAAGATCAAGTTAACTTTTGTTCTTAAGAAAGCTCTCATGAAATGTCTCTGAGTACTAGGGTGGTTGAGGAAAACAGCCTCTTAAAAAGGTTGTGAGTTATTTTTACAAGGAATCCCTATTGTATCTTTCTCTCAGTAGTAGGGATGTCATTCCTTTACCATGTACCCTCAGAATGTCACTGATTCTGGAAATTAACCTTGCACTCTACCAGTGCAGGTTGGTAGTAGCTCAGGTTAATAGAGTAGGAGAATTTAATCCACTAGAGTTGGCAAGCATCCATAATAACTGCAAAGTTAACATCCTCCCTGACATGAATGCTGAGTTGTTGAAAGCCTTTGTCCTTAGGTGGCAGCTTATTAAAAGTTTGCGTTCAGATATGAAAATGTCAAAACAGACTACTCCAATATGTTTAGTGTCATTGTTTTCCTGCAGATTAATATAAAGAAGAACACAAACAATTCACTGAAAAGGCCCCAGGATAAAAGTACCAAAACAGGGTCTGTGAAGAAGGAGAAAGTTGTAAAGAAGGAAGAGGAGGGTAACTATGTAATCAAATTTCTGGCTGTAATTATTTTGTACTCCAATAAGCTCAAAACACTTGCTTTCAAAGTATGTTGTGAATGTACCTCTCAGGTTTTGGAAGCTGTCTCAATCCTGTTCACTCTGTGAGGTTCATAGAACACAGGCAGAACATTATTAAATATGGGTGCCTATGTTTTTTAAGTTCAGTCAGGCTGCCGCTGGTCAGATGCCATCAGCACAAAGGTACTGCCCTGTCTCCCACACCACCTCTCCCTCCTATCACTAAAAGGGCCATTTGTATAGCTTGGCACTCAAAGTCCTAGGCAGGGACTCTGTCTGGACTTCATTTATGTATGAAGAATTGTAAGGTCTGACCTCTGTAGTTCTCTGTTTAATGTTAAGTTTGAACTTCAGGGTTTAAAAAGCAATAGTGAGGCTCATACCAGCCTAACATTTAAGCCTGTGCTTATGAGGCTTTTTCAGATGTACCATGCCGTAATTGATTCTGCAGAGAAAATGTGACTTTTTGAAAAACTGAACCACTGAGTTCTAAGTATGAAGTGTGTGTTTCTGAAAGTACTATGCACAGTTTGAAAGACTAATTTTGTGTATGTTCACAAATTTATGGGAGTTTAATGGAGGAGCTTTCTTTTTCTCATTCCCTCTTCATCCTCTGTTGCTTCACAGGCCAGTTGGTCCAGTTGGAAGAGAAAGGCAAAGGCTCTGTCCCCTGGTCTGTTTATGGTGTCTACATCCAGGCAGCTGGAGGCCCCTTTGCATTCCTCATCATCATGGCACTGTTTGTGCTGAATGTGGGCAGCACAGCTTTTAGCAACTGGTGGCTGAGTTTCTGGATCAAGCAAGGCAGTGGAGTAAGTTTAAATAGCTTTTCTACTTTTGTGTCTAATGGGCTGGGGTTTTGCTCTGCTAGACTAATCCCAAGCAGTCCTGTGAGACCAAATGGTGCTTTCTAATTTAAATAAGTTGTAAGGCTCCCCAGGAGGTGATCTCACTAGAGAGTTCATCTCCAACAATAAAAGAGCTCTAGTAATAAGAAAGATACAATAGCTCATGTGGTTTTATAGTGCCCTCTTGTTCCTTGTCTTGGGTAGTCTTAAGAAAAGGAAGTGAAAATATGAAACAGGCCCACAAGCTGATTTTAGTGTTGCTTTTTGTTTGAATGTGATCTAATACCTAATAGGATAACTGCTGTTAAAATATGGCTTAAAGGTAAATGAGTTTTGGGAATTGCTTTGAAGATTCTGATGACCTGGGGTGGTTTGGGCTTTTTCTCCACTTTCAGAGCTTTGATTCCAAGTCTTGTTGCATTTAAAGATTCAAACATAACTGCAAGACTTTTTTGTGGAGGTGCAGAGAGCAAGCTACCAATCTCAGAGGTGAAATAATTAAGTGCAGATGGCCAACGAGACTAAATTAAGAAATGAGGTCCTTAAAAATGAAAAATAAGAGAGAATGTACAACAGTGTGAGAATAAAGAATTTACTGCATACTGTCAGAAAACAGCAATGGTGTTTGATAAGGAGATTGAAGTTATCCAAGGTGGATATTGCTGTGCAATAGGAGTAGTGGTATGCAAGTATCTGACATTGTTCAGAACACAAGAAATAAGCATGAAATGAGAGGTCAGGAATAAAATGGAGTAGGCATTGTGGTAGTATTTTGAAAAATATTGTAGGAAAAAGGCCAAGGCTACAAATCCGTAAGTCAAGCATCTCTGCAAGGGAAAACTTTCTGAAGTATTCAAGGGTTACTGAAGTACTTTAAAGAAGAAATATCAAATATGGTGGGAGAGGACACAAGACAGTTGAATTATGTGTGTATTAGAAGCATATATATGTAGAAGCCTATATTCTACCATATGTAGAAGTAATGTATACATGCTTAATCCTTTTCTTAACCAACCTCTGAATTTTCTGCAGAACACCACAGTGACTTTGGGAAATGAGACTGTCATAAGCAGCAGTATGAAAGATAACCCTCGCATGCATTACTATGCTGGCATCTATGCACTGTCTATGGCAGTTATGCTGATCCTGAAGGCTGTTCGTGGTGTGGTCTTTGTAAAGGTATGTGCCAATGCATAACACATAATGGTGTTTAGCATCCTCCCCTCCTCCTGCTTCTGCATATTGCTGTCACTGTGGTTCTTTCGGTCATCTCCCAAGAGAGGCTTTTGAACTAGAGGAAGTCAATAGTGGATTTTGATGTTTCCATAGTCAGCTCTTGGGGTTGCACCATTCTTTTTGCTAAACTTCTGCCCGAATTAACAGCTTCCTCCACTGGCTGGAAGCACAGAATGCAATAAAAAAACCCTTTTGGTTGGAGAGAAAAAACTGAGTAGAACATTTTGGTGCCACAGGTGATGCAGTGACAGGAGGGCTAACACTGTCTTATGACACTGCAATGTTTTCTGCATTGTCAGGGAACTCTCAGAGCTTCCTCAAGGCTCCATGACGAGCTCTTCCGACGGATTCTGCGTAGCCCCATGAAGTTCTTTGACACTACACCTACTGGGAGGATTCTCAACAGGTTTTCCAAAGACATGGATGAAGGTATCTCTCACTGTGTGCTCTGTAAATCCCACATCCAGACCTCCCAGTTAACTCCTAAATAATCTCCAGCCTGTTGCTGTCGGGGTGATTGTATCCTACATCTGTTGCCAAATGTGGACTTGCAATAGACAAAGTGGGAATTGGGATGTACCTGGGATTCTAGAAGGCAGCTGATAGCTCAGGTCTGTCCACTCACTTATAAAAAAGGAAATGTGCAGCTGTTATTGTAACTCCAGGCTGCACGTGGGCTCTTAGCAGTTAATGCAGGGGTGACCTTAAAACATCAGTGAAGCTGACGTGCAACAGGGCTGGTGGTTAGGTCAGATTCCATCAGTACTAGTTTGGCAAATGGGAGTAATTAGACTACCAACAAGTCAAAAGGTAAAAACACCCTGATGAAAATGTACATTTTAAATTTGAATAAGCTAAGAGAAATCACTGTTCTTGTCAATGACATGCAGTTGGACTGAATTGCTTTATATAAACTGTTTTGGCTTTCTGCACTCAAGATCTTGCTCTTTTCCCTCCATCTTCACCAGTTGACGTTCGTTTGCCATTTCAAGCGGAAATGTTCATCCAGAACGTCATCCTTGTGTTCTTCTGTGTGGGGGTGATTTCTGGAGTTTTCCCCTGGTTCCTGGTGGCAGTGGGGCCCCTCATTGTCCTGTTCACAGTTCTGCATGTTGTATCTAGGTAAGTGCACCAGCTGCTTTGATTAAAAGTACAGATACTTTCACCTCCAAGTACAAGGTAGCGATTGGCACATGGTGGTTCTACATGAAACTTAAAGTGCTTCTTTCCTTCCAGAGTCTTTATTCGAGAGCTCAAGCGTCTGGACAACATCACACAGTCTCCATTCCTGTCTCATATTACTTCTAGCATCCAGGGTCTTTCCACAATCCATGCGTACCACAAAGGACAGGAATTTCTGCACAGGTCAGTCTAGATAACCATCTGAGAGTAGTGGAGCACAAAGCTGAGTGCTACAGGTTGGTGGCATTGAGACGGATTTAGTAGTGGGGTCTGGTGGCGTCACTGGTTCTATGAGTGAAAGCTACTTTTTTGGGGGGGGGGGAAAAAGAGGGAGGACAAAAAGAAGAGTAAGGGTAAACAGGGTGGGGTTCCAGGTGAATGCCCTCCTCTGGAGTTCTCTGCAGGGCAGCAGGTGGCAATGGTGAGGACAAGGTTTTGGCCATACTTTTCCCCTACTAGGATGTACTTTACATCAGGTCCTGCTTGTACTTTCTGTGGATTGTTTCTCCTTGTGATGTTATTAGCACTGCTTAAGGCATGCTAACCAAACCCTAGTGAGAGTATTGATGAGCTGTTAGTCTCTGTGCTCCTGTGTAATTGGAGAGCATTTATCAATTATTTCAGTGATCGTTAGTCACCTTGTGCACTGTGCTTGGTTTTCTCTAGTTAAACTAAAATCTTCAAAACAAATGTTAGTGGGAGAAAGTGAAACATTTCTCTTGAGAGTGGTAGTTGCTGTCCCTGAGAACCTGCTGTAACAGTATCAGGGTTTTGCAGGTGCAAGGTCATGAGACCAAGAGCATTGAAGCACAGGGAAAATTGCCACAGGAGCTCTGGAAAGACACTGCTACACCAGGAGTTACTAGCTTTGTGAATCTCAAGTGTTTCCTCAGCTCTGCAGTGTTAGGATTGTAAATTAAATAGTTATTGATGTGTTTTGATTGGTGTCACCAGTTCTATCAAAACTTACTCTACTTCTACACTTGTGTATAAAGTAACACATACTCTGAAGCACTGCTGCTGTTACCTGTGGGGTAATTTGTAGCCACTGAGCATCTTCTGGAAGGTCTTGCATAGATGAAGAAATGATGAAAGTGTGTGTAATCTCCCTGATTCTGGTTCACCCCAGTGTAATTCATTGTTGTACACAGAGACTTGGTGATTTGACTTTGAAGAGTTTGAACTAAATACACATCTGACATTACTCAGGGAGGTTTGCAAACCCTGCTTTCATGGCCTGCTTTGAAACTTTGTCAGTGATGAGTCTTCCCACCCTGAATCCTTATACTGGAACAGGGGTTTAAGTAGCTCTGCTCTTTATAGTGAATCAGGCTCATGGAGTCTACTAACGCTTCCTGTGTTTGTTTCAGGTACCAGGAGCTGCTGGATGACAACCAGGCCCCGTTTTACCTGTTCAGCTGTGCAATGCGCTGGCTGGCTGTGCGCCTGGACATCATCAGCATTGCTCTCATCACAACCACTGGCCTTATGATTGTCTTAATGCATGGCCAGATCCCTCCTGCCTATGCTGGGTTGGCCATCTCATATGCTGTGCAGGTGAGTGTGGCCACACACTGTAATACTTAAGTTCTCATTTAACATAGGTCTTGCTAATAAGCAAACAGCATCCAGTGCTGGCTCAGAGGGGCCGCAGGGCTTGGAGAGCTCATGTTGGAGCTGCTGTTTGGCCTCTTCTGCCTCCTCGTGGCAACGAGGTGAAATTAAAAAGCTTAAACGGCTCACATTTAAAGCTGTTGCTCTTGGGAAACATGTCCAAGCTGCTGGTTTCTCAAGGGACTCATAAATTATGGTTATTTTAAAATTAACTTTTAAATTAGCTTGCCTTGAACACCTTAGTTGTATGGTGCCCAGTGTCAAGAGTACTTGTATCAAATACCATAGAATCATTTAGGTTGGAAGAGACCTCAAAGATTATCAAGTCCAACCATTGCCCCAGCTCTGCCAAGGCCACCATCAAACCATGTCCCCAAGAGTCACATCTGCATGGCTTTTAAATACCTCTGGGGATGGTGACTCCACCACTTCCCTGGACAGGCTGTTCCAGTGCTTGGCAACGCTTTTGGTGAAGATATCCAATCTAAACCTCCTTTGGCACAACTTGAGGTCTTTTGCTCTTGTCCTATTGCTTGTTACTTGGGAGAAGAGGCCAATCCTCGTTTGGCTACAGCCTCTTCTCAGGCAGTTGTAGACAGTGACAAGGCCCCCCCAAGCCTCTTTTTTCCAAGCTGAACCCCTCCCTGCTTCCTCAGCTGCTCCTCAGAGGACTTGTGCTCCAGATCCTTCCCCATCTCCATTGCCCTTCTCTGGACACACTTCAGCAGCTCAATGTCTGTCTTGTAGTGGAGGTCTCAAAACTGAGTACAGGGTTCGAGGTGTGGCCTCACCAGTCCCAAGTACAGGGGACAGTCGCTGCCCTGGTCCTGCTGGCTGTGTTCATCTCTTACTTCAATAAGTCACAGCTCTCTAAAAATTTGTCTTTGTTTTCTTTCACCACTTCAGTTAACAGGGTTATTCCAGTTTACAGTCAGACTTGCTTCAGAGACAGAAGCTCGTTTCACCTCGGTGGAGAGGATTGACCACTATATCAAGGTAGGACTGTAATGCATTCCACTGCCTGTTGTGAACTTTTGTGTTGCTTGTTACATTGCTGGCATCGGCCACAATCTAACTTAGTATAGAATGTATGTTCCTGATCTTGGAAGAGCACTGCTGCCTGTTCTGAAACTCACTGCAGAGAGAGTTTGTTTTATGAAGCACAAATACCAGCACTGGTGGGATGAATGGCCCCAGAGCTGGTAGGTAACCAAGTTTGCAGGTATTGCTGGAGTTACACAAGGATACTGGAAGTTTGCTGACACTCACGGTAAAGAGTGGAATGTCTGAAAGGGGTAACTGGGGATTCAAAATATTATTTTACAACAAAAGGATGGTGTTCTGGCATCCTTCATTCCAAACCTAATGGAATTTTTTCATTTAAACACAGATAACTGTTTTACTTTATCTACATGTAATTCTGTTTCATCCTGATAAGCCTACTTTTTCACAGCTGTCTTCTATAACATATTTCTATATGCTTGAAAAATCAAGGGATTGTTCTTACTGCAAACATGAGAAATGTGCTCAGCTAAACATGAGAAACATGCCAGGCCAAATGCTTAGCAAGCTGCTCTGATTATCTGCAGTCCTTTCTTTGTAACTAGGATTTGTGTGTGCAGAACTGGGCATAGGTCAGTGGGGAAAGCATAGCCATGAGAAAGCCTTCTGCTGGGTCTGGTCTGAAATGAAAGGCTTTTTCATTTAATGTTACCTGTGAACTTCAGAGGGAGATATATATATATATCTGTGTGGTATATCTGGGCTATTTAGTAGTTATTTGCAGATTTTTTTTTTCTGTGGACTTAATCTGAAGAGAGAAATAACCCCCAAACCTGCCCACTTCCCCATTTAAATAAATAAATCCTCTTATGGTATCTAAATTGAAAATTTCTGTGTGTAGAAGACTTGGTGAGCACACAAGTTGCCAACTGTTCCAGGTATTGCAAATACTGTATCTCTCACTGGGCTGAGATGAGTTTATCACTGTCAAGCCTTTAGTTGCAAAACCTACAGTTGTAGGTTATTGTTTGGGGTTTTTTAAAAGTTATGTCTATCATTTTATATCACTGTTAAGCAATATTATCTGTGATTTTTACTATTTGGCTCTCTAGACAGCCATTTTATTATGAAACTGTAAAACTAGTTTGAAGTTGAAGTGAAACACCATTCAGGTCCTGGGTCTTACCAAGGCTCAGGCTTGGCTATTTTTGTTGGGGGCTCGAGGTTGCTGTTATGAGCACCAAGCTCAAAGAATTGGAGCACTATTGTAGCAGATGGCTGGTTTTTTTCTCAACCCCCTGGTGTACAATTAATCTGCCTCTAACTGGATGTTGCAGATGTCCATGACTGACATCCCTGTGGGATCTCTCAATGGCCAGTGTAGGAAATTGGTCTCTCCAGAGGACCATTTATTACCTGTTCTAATTATTTATATTAGAATGAGAAAAATCATACTTCAGAAATGCTGTTTTATAGCATTTACAGAGATCTCTCTCTTTGTAGAGATTATAAAGGAGTTGTCAGGGCCTGGTTCAGTTACATGAGGTGAATCCCATGATGGGATTTCTGCCATTCTTTGAGGGTGCTTGTGCCAAATATGGGAGAGTGACCTTGGCTTCACTCTAAACATGCTATAAAGCCTTGTGTTTAGCTTTCAGAGGTTCTGCTTTTCTGTTTAATCTGTGAAATCCTCCGTAAGAGGCAGAGTAAAATAGCAAAAGGGAGTAAGCTGGAAGGGACTGACTGACTCAGTGATGTAATAGGACAGGGGAGGATGAGGAGTAGAAAGAAGAGGGTGACATCTAATGTGTTACTTGGGCATTCTCTTCTGTGTTAGAATCAACAGAGGTGCCCCTGGCATGACATAGCAAACGAGGCATAGAAATGCAGCAGATTTTGCATCCAGGCTTTGGAGTGCTACAAAACTCTTGTGCTGTTGAATAATAAGCCTAAAATACATTTTGAATTCCATTGATTGAAAACATTGTTGTATAGAAGGACTGATGTCATTATTGAGGCAATAATAATGGAGGGAAATAACAGTGTGGTCACTGTAACACAGCAGGCTTCTGGATGACTGGGCCCATGTCCAGCCAAACATCTCGTCATGAAACTGCCATAAACTGATCTGGGCTGAGTCTGCAGGGAAGAACTGCTGAAAGCTGCAGCTGATAATTGTCCTGTGTTTTGTTTACTGGGAACTGAACTTCTCTATTTTTTTTTTTCTTTTTAAGACACTTTCCCTGGAAGCTCCTGCTCGAATTAAGAATAAAACTCCTCCTCTGGACTGGCCACAGGAAGGTGAAGTTGTTTTTGAAAATGCAGAGATGCGGTACCGAGAGAACCTCCCTCTAGTACTTAAAAAGGTGTCCTTTACCATCAAACCAAAGGAAAAGATTGGCATTGTGGGAAGGACAGGCTCAGGTAAGGAAAAACACTAAGCAGAGTTAAATTATTAGTTTTTTAGAATAGATTGGGGAAGTCATATTGGTTCTCCTCTGTTTGAATAAATTGTTGATTGTTGATAAAGGAGGGGTTGAGCAGTCTCAGTGGTGGATTCTGTTCATGTGTGTACATAAGCAAGATCCCTGTAAACAATAGTGAAAATAAGTTTCCACTTAAAGCAGAAGGATATCCTGCTATGCTTTTGAGCCAGTATGCTCATCATATTTAACTCCCCAAGCCACTTAGCAGCTCAAAATGGTGCCTACAATGTGCTCATTGCAGCTTATCTGACTCTCTTGAAAGTTTTTTGTATTGATGCTGCAGCCAGCTTTGGCTCTGAGCCATCTCAGAACTCTGTAAAGCAAGGAATCCAAACCCCTGCTTGTGAGATGACTTCAACCAACCTCAAAATGAGTTTCAAAATAAGTAATTAATATTAGTGTTTTGGGGTTTTGTGGCAAGGTTTTGGCAGTGAGGGTGGGGCAGCACTGCAGGGGTGGCTTCTGTGAGGAGAGATTAGGAGCTGCCCCCACAACTGCTCAGAAGTTTAAATGCTGAACATCAGCACTTAACAGCACTGCTTGCCAGGACTTTATGGTATTTTGAAACACTTTTCTTAGTGGACGGCTTTTGAAATGCTTTCTCATCTGAAAGCTGCTGTGATTCTGTAGAAACACCAGTCTTGTTTATCCTGGCTCATTTTCAGGGAAGTCTTCCCTTGGAATGGCACTCTTTCGTCTCGTTGAACTGTCTGGAGGCTGCATTAAGATTGATGGAGTGAAAATAAATGACATTGGCTTGGCAGATCTTCGCAGCAAACTCTCCATAATCCCTCAGGAACCTGTGCTGTTCAGTGGCACTGTGAGGTTGGTGACAGCATGAAAAGGCAAGAAGGACTGAACAGTCTACCAGCTTATACCTGAACTCAGAGGTGCTTGATGAGGTGGTAGCTCTCAAGCATCCTAGCTTCTGTTCTGGTTTAGAAACAAAAAATGCACAGATTAATGATTTCAGCTGGCCCAGTGCATCACTGGGTGTGATAATCCTGTATGGAAGTCTTGCTTTCCATTTATATTTGGTTGAAGTTTTAGTATCCTTGTTTTCCATCCCTGCTCTTGGGGTTTTTTTGACTTGTCTAACCCCAGTGTGATGGGAGCATCTGATTTCCTTGACAAGGAAACTGTCATTGGAAGGCTAGATGGGAATCACTTGTCTGGATGAATTAGCACACTGCTGGTTTGCCATTAGTTGCTGAGTTAAAAATCTAGTTGTTTTCTGTTTATCTTTCCAGATCAAACTTGGATCCTTTCAATCAGTACAGTGAGGAACAAATCTGGGCTGCTCTGGAAAGGACTCACATGAAGGAGTGTGTAAGTATTATGTGCCCTGGGAGATGAATATTTGTATTTGGCTTCCAAACCAACATGTTCTGTTAGTAGCTACTTCAGAAGTCTTTAGATAAGGTTTTTTCTCTGCATTTTCCGCCCTTGTTCCCTATTTGATTGGGTTTTTTTTTCTTTTTTCTACAATTTTATCAGTCTGGTATTTATTTCTGAGAACATGCCATATTCTCTGTGTGTACTTTTTTAGAATACAACATAGCAGAGTGCTGCCTCATCACAGAGACTCTTAGTGTGTTAAAACATTTCAAGTGATACTTTTTTATATGTGCCCTAGGTGTGCATTCTGCATTTCCATTTGTGAGTGTACATGTCACATGTGCACCTTTAAATTAAACTTAAAACCTGCCCTTTGTGAGGCCCCCTGCAGCAAGTCTCACTGCCAGGACATTTCCAATCCTTTTTCTTGTAAGTCAAGTGGCAGGTATGGCTATGGAACACAAGCTGCAGGAATTCCTGCAGGGACTGTGTTCACTCTCTTCTCTTGGTGACAGAGATTGTCAGGAGATCTGTATTCATGTTTATATGATTTTTTTTGTGCAATGCTCTAAGATTTTTGCCTCTGCATTCCCACACAGGTTGCACAGCTGCCTATGAAACTTGATTCAGAAGTGATGGAAAATGGGGAAAACTTTTCTGTTGGAGAGAGACAGTTACTGTGCATAGCTAGAGCTCTACTGCGTCGTTGCAAGGTGAGCACAACAGTGAGAGAAATAGCTGGAGATATCAAAATTATAGGATTGAACAAGTCTTTTTTGTGCTAGATCTTTCTACCTGTCAGAGGAATCACACCAATGATTATTTTAACCCAGAGAGGTGTAGGGTTAGAACAACTGGGAAGGTATCTGTAGCCAGCTGCTGGCTCCTGTGATGTCCTGCCGTTGGCAAGACATTGCTTGCAAGTGTTTATAATTGTCAGACTGGCCTAATCATTTATTCAGTGTCCAGGGCATCAGATTCTTCTCTTCTTTCATCTTTTTGTGAATGTGAGCCAGGGAACTTCCATCTACATGGTGCACCACTAAAATGTGGTCTCCAAGTGGAATTTGTGACCATGCTATGCCAGCCAAGTGAAAGGTTTTGCATGAATGGGAAACAAACAATAACTACAGTGAGAAAGGAGATATTGAGATTGACCAGGATTCTGATTTTGTCATCCTTTTTTCCTAAATACGAGACATCATAATATTTTAAAATTCACTTTGCATCTGTTTTTAAAGCCAGACTACTCAGCAGAAATTACTGCTCTCTCTGCAGTACCTGCACAAAGCAAGTCCAGTTTAGCTTTGACAAGAAATCACTCCAAATCAGTTTGTCTGAGGGGAAGGGTAATTCTTTCCATAAGAAAGCTATTAAGCCTAGTCAGTATTGACTCATTCCAGAAGGAATGTCACCACCAAGGATGTGTCAAATTAGTTCACTGGTAAACTTTGTATTTGAGATTCATCTACTGGATAGAAAACTAAAAGTAATGGAAACTTGAGGCCCAGGTCAGAATTCAAATGTAGCCCTAGGATGTGACCATAAAATGTAAGTGTGATTCATTAGGCTAGCTTTGTTGAAGGCCATTACATAAAGGAAACAGAAAGAATGCTTGTAAAACCTGCCTTTGTGCCTACAACTCCATAAGGATTGCCGGTTGTGACAACTCTTGGCCGTGGCAGTTCTGCCTGCTCTATGTATTTGTATGTTCAGGGAGGGGATGCGTGACCATGGGTAACAGCCAGGATTCTGTGCTGCTTTCAGATATTGATCCTGGATGAAGCAACAGCTGCGATGGACACCGAGACAGATTTACTGATCCAGGAGACCATCAGAGAGGCGTTTGCAGACTGCACTATGTTAACGATTGCTCATCGCCTGCACACGGTCCTGGGCTGCGATCGGATCATGGTGCTAACACAGGGACAGGTGAGCAGGGAGGCTTCTGTGGCTGCAGGCTCGTGGTTCCATGTGTGCAGGCTGAACTGAGGGAACAGCTCCACTACAGGCTCGAAAATTCTCTGCATTCATTCATATCCTTGGTAATAATACTCCAATAGGATCAGTTGCTGCCTGACTGTGACAAGATCAAAGATGGCAAAATTTCTTTTCCACACCAAGAAAATACCATAGAATAACAGTCTACCTTTAAGAATGTTTTGAAACTCTTTGTAGGTTAATTCTGAGATGGGTAATAACATAAACATCTCTGCTGGGGCTCAGTGGCATCAAGCAGGTCTATGACAGACACCTTGCATATTTTTTGGGCTTCCATATGGGAGCCATAAACAGTTAAATCAAATGCTAGAGCTTAGGTCAAGGCTTTTAAAGGTAGAGAAGGTAAAAGCCCATAGCATCTGCCTCTGCCAGAGCCACCAGAGGTTGCTTCCTTTGGGTTAGTTTCAATGTTTGAGCCAGTGTGAAGCATTCCAGGTTACAGTATCCATAAATGCCCATACTTTCACTGCCTGGTGTCTCATCTAAAGGTCAATGGTGTGTTTTTGATACTTTATTATCGTGTTGCAAGTCCAAGGGGTGGGAATCCATTTTCTGCTGGATTTCACTGACATGCTTTCCCTGCCCTGTTTGGTTTCAGGTAGTGGAATTCGACACCCCGTCTGCCCTTCTGGCCAACGAGAACTCGCGCTTCTATGCTATGTTTGCTGCTGCGGAGAACAAGGTTGCTGTCAAGGGCTAAAATTCAGGGCAAAGTCACTTTAATTTTGGAGAGCTATGCTCCCTGCCTGTGGCAGGCCAGCTCTTCCTCCTCCTCCTTCAAGCAGATTATTGCCTTTTCATCTTTTAATTTTGAGCACAATGTGTCAAGCCAGAGAGTTTTTAAAACCATGTCAGAAGAACTCATGTTTTCATTATTGTATTTATTCCATATTACTAATTTTTTGTTGTTAAATGCACTCTACAAGTGGCTCAGGGAGCCATAGTTATAAATGTATCAGAGGCCTATAATGAAGCTTTATACATGTAGCTATATCTATACATAATTCTGTATATAGCCTATATTTACAGTGGAAATGTAAGCTGTTTATTTTATATTAAAATAAGCACTGTATTAATAACAGTGCATATTCTTTTCTATCATTTTTGTACAGTTTATGGTACCAGAGATCTGGCTTTGTTATCGGACTGGATCAGACACCGTTTTGTCTCTTACAGTTCCGTCTTTTCCTAGTGCCGGATTTTCTGCGTGTCTGAGTGGAAGTGAAGCTTTGCCATAGTGTCCTTTATTGTCACATCTTTGTCTAGTGCAGCAGAGAAGAGCTCTGTGGTGTAACTATTGCATTGTAATCTATCAAAGCTATTTGGAGCATCGCTAATGTTCACCACGGCAGCGGCTGCTGCTTCCCATGATGCTTTTCCAAAGCAGGGTTTTTGGTGATCCGAGTGGAGAACACTCCTGGGTCACATTAAGGCCTTGTATTTTCTCAGTGTCCTGACACAGTATTTCGTACTGTATCAGCAGAGTTTATTTTAATGCAAGCAAGCCCAAGCTCTTCCTGCTTCGCTGATCTAACACAACCAAAATCTAACTGTTTGTGGAATGATCTGTAACAAATTAATCATAAGATTCAAATCATACCCTGTGTGCTGGCAGGAAAGCCTTTTCAGAGTTGCTTCAGCTGACTGACTCTTTATCTTGAAGCTGCTAACACTCCTCAGAGGTTTAGGTTGGCTTTCACTGGCATGGGTAACACTAACTCTGTTCTGCTCACTTATACTAAGATTAAACAACATCAATATCTCCTGTTTCTTTCTTGCACACTTGTTAAGGAAGCAGTCCTTGACCCCACGTCTTCTGGAACCTTAAAGGGTTCCTGTTGATCAGGATGTAACACTGGTGTAGGACATGGTTTTCTTACTGTCAATGACCTACCTCAGGTTACTGGGTCCTGTGTAGTTGCCATGATCACTGTACACCATCCCTGTTTTTGGGACCTGTGGCCCAGGGGGACACAGTCGCTCCTGTAATAGCTGTGACTTATTGAATGGTCAGCGTTGCATGTCTTTGTCAACTTGGACATTTTGTAGCCTTAGCATGTTTGCAAAATGTCTCATTGAGGCAGAAATCTGAAAAGTAAATAAAACTATTTTGGGTTTTGTAAATTTTATTGGCTTAAGTGGTTTGTTTTGGGCCCACAAATAACTTCTCACCTTTTTGAGCCCTGGGGAACAGGTTTGCAGGCTTTTTTTTTTTTTTTAATTTCCTCTTGTCATGTACCATGGTCTGATCTTTCTTTCTACAGAGTAAAGGTGTTTCTTTAAAAGTGTAGTGGGTGATTTTTGTGCCCCCCAGCATGGGGGTGGCTTGCCATACATGTATGTTGAGTAGTATAGGGAATAATGATTTACAGTGCAAGTATTCAAGCCAAGTGGGAGGGCTGAGGTCAGATGGGAGATCCTTCTTAGGCTCAGATTTTGCATTTTCTTTACCTGCAAGCAGTTACTGTTTATAGTGTGACATGACTGCAAAGTCACAGAAACGAGCATTTCTGCCTACCAGTACTACAGGCAAATAGTGGCATTGACAGAGCTTGGACTGTAGCTTGTAGCACAAAAAGCATAATAATTTGTTGTGATTGTTCTTAACACTTGTCCTAAACAAGAATTAACTGGCACAGACCTTACTGCTCACAGGCCTGGAGTTTACCCCATAAACTTCAGTATTTCCCTTAGAAAATGGGCTAAT
The DNA here is from genome assembly GCA_013400975.1 of Atrichornis clamosus. Taxonomy (NCBI): domain Eukaryota; kingdom Metazoa; phylum Chordata; class Aves; order Passeriformes; family Menuridae; genus Atrichornis; species Atrichornis clamosus. The sequence goes on along the minus strand of WBMZ01009062.1, from coordinate 3,634 downwards.
GGACCTAGTTCTGAGTGCTGCTGGGGTCAGTGTGTGGCTTCACTTTGCAGCTAAGGCTGAGCTAATGGCAGTCTGGGCAAAAGGGGAGCCATCCTGATCTTATCCTCCTTCTTCTTCCAGGCTGGGAGTTCCTCTTCCTTTCCTGATGCCAGCAGTGGCTCTTGTGTGGTCCAGTTCAGAAAGCTAACTTGCAGAAAGCAGGAATGCTGTACAAAGAAGGAGACAGGAAGGCACCACCTGGAAGGGAGGTGAAGTGGGGCTGCTCTTTTCAGTAGGTGCTGGCTGTGACAGTAGCACAGGCATGAGAGGAAACTGCTCAGCATTCATTGCCCCAAGCTGCTGCTTCCTAGTTAGGCTCTTCTAAAGAGCTGAATCTTTCCTGCTGCTTTGGTAAACTGAAATAGCTCAACAAGGTGTCAAACAAGGGCCTGTGATGGAGCAGGTGAACAGTCACTTGTGGACAGCAGGGATTAGCACAATAATTTTGTTAAACCTTAGAGCAGTGCTGTTACTTTGGAATTAAAGACAGAGACTGACAGAGGGAAACGTTCTTTCTGTTGTGATCACTTCTGTATTTCATTTAGCACTTGTCTCACAGATGCTCTAAAGTATTGCTGCTCACAGGGGTAGCTGTAGTTTTTTTTACTGGCTTTCATCCTGAAGCACAGGAGCAAGCTGAGGCCTGGCCCAGGGCCCTGCCACTGAAGTGGAAGGAAGAAACATCAATATTTATAGATGAGACTGACATATCTGTACCTTTAAAGCATTCTACAGGAGGTTGATGAATATGATTGGAATTTTCAGGAGTTGGATTCAGCTTTAGAATTTACAGTGTGATATTCCAGAGAAGACTTAATCCTAGGAGGCATAGAATAAGACATGGATTGGGACAGAGAGTTTCCTTAAAGAGGTCCTACCCAAAATAGCATGGAGATAACACATGCTTCTGTTTTGGCTTTAATCCCAGCTGGCAACTAAGCCCCACACAGTCCTGTGGAATGGGGGAGAGAATCAGAAAGGTAAAAGCTAGAAAACTGGAGCATTGAGATCTAAATGGCTTAATAGGGAAAGCAAAAACCACACAAGTAAAGCAAAACAAGGTATTCAGTCCTCACTTGCCATGGGCAGGCAGGTGTTGAGCCATCTCCAGAAAAGCAGGGCTCCATTGTGTGTAATGGTGACTTGGAAAAACAAACACCAGCACTCTGAATGTGCTCTCCTTCCTCCCCAGCGGTTATAATGCCATATGGTCTGGAATATCCCTGTGGTCAGTTGGGGTCAGCTGTCCTTGCTGTGTCCCCTCCCATATCCTTGAGTACCCCCAGCCTCCTCACTGGTCAGGTGAGGAGCAGAAATGGCCTTGGCTCTGTGCAAGCCCTGCTCAGCAACAGCTACGACAATCCCTGAATTATCAAGACTGTTCTCAGCACAAACCCAAACCACAGCCTCCTACCAGCTACTGTGAAGAAAATTCACTCTACCCCAGCCAAAACCAGCACACATTAAGCAAAGGCTGTGGCCCAGAACCAGCAGGTGTGCAAAAGGAGAGAGATTTGCCTGGGATAACTGGTTGCTGTATTGTTCTCTGGAATTTCAGTTGTGTCAGTTTTGCTTATTCTGTCCAAACACAGTGAGTGCAGCTGCTCCTGATTCATTATCAAAAGTTTAGAGCATCTTCAAGAGAATATGTTCCTGCTCATCTCGTCTGTCTGATGAGTGGAAACATTGCACTTGCCTGGGACTTCAACCAAAGTGCAGGTAGGATTCTTCTAAAATTACCCAATGGAGTTAATGAGCAGTTAGATTGGTGTAATTATGTCCAAAATCAGACCTTGAAGTTGTGCTGGCTTGAACACGAGATGAGACTTCACCCTTACCTGGAGTAAAGGTCATGCAGGGTCAGATCCTGAGGTTGCTGGGGCTGTGTTTTGCACATTATTTGCAGGTGAAAGCCAGGTCAAACTGTCTTAGTACATCATGGGGAACAAAAGTGGAGAAAGCTGAATTTTTTCAAGAGGCTACTGGTAAGAGCAAAAGAAGGTGTCAGAAGGCTAAATGCAGAATATTTGATTTATTAAAGGAGGATGCAGAAAGCAAAGATGGCAGGACAAATCCTTACAAGAGGGTTGTAAAGACAAAATTGCTTTTTGAAGGTGCTTTGAAAGAACACACTGAGAAAGCACAAGGTGGTTGTACCCCGCAACTGAAGAGCCTGAGTGCTACTTTGTTATTTTTTACTGTAACTGTAGCATATGTTTTACTATATATAAGTGATTACACAAAGGCTTTCTTTAGCTTCAGGTCGGTCTAGGGTGATACTGTGATTTGTTTAACCCTTGGTTCAGCTGGTAACCACAGCCACATTGTGCTGAGGCCACAGTTTGTGCCTCCGGGGTGACGATACAAGTGGAAACTCAGCTGGAATTTGGTGCAGATGCTGCAGTCATTAGTGTAAGGCTTGTGGGAGGCCTTTAGAATGTTCCACTATGGGATCATTAAACCCACAACCACGTAAGAAACGTTCCCGTGTTATCCAAAATATGTGTCTTGGAGCCTCATCAGGCAGCGAGGTAGGCAAAGCATTACAGTGAAAATAACTTAAGAGAAGTGTCACTACAGGGGGCAGAGACTTCCTGCATGCTGCTCTTGGGCCGGGGGGGGAGTGCAAATCACAGTTACCACACACACCTCCTTCCTTCCAGCTTGCTGACTCCTGCTGTTGCCATGCCGAGAAATAAGTAGTTGTACAAAGCTGATAATTTTGTGGTTTCTGTCCTTTCCCCCTTTAGGAAGGCAGCAGTAGATGGTGTGTGAGTGATTGCCTCGAGGGCTGGGGAAGAGTAAAGTACATTATGTCTGAGCTGTCCTGTGGGGCCAGTTTGGAGTGAGTTGGACGCAGGAAACTAGGGACAGCCCAGCTGGGAAGGAAGGGATTAAAAAAAGGGGGTGTATGTTGTGCAGGGAGAAGGGAGGCTATTTAGGGTTAGCAGTGAGCTCGATGTGGGGGTGTGACCAGGAGGAGGGAGGAAGCCAAAATAGGTACCGGTGGGAAGAGGGTGCAAGAATCAGCCCTGCTGGAGCCGGGGGGTGGAGGGCTGGGGGTGTTTGTCGTGGAGCGGGGGAGGGGAACGGTGAAAGTGAAGCATTCAGGGGGTGGGTAGGGGGCAGAACTGGCTCTGAACGGACGGGAATTACCTGAGCGGGGCACTGCGGCCATGCCAAGGGCCGTCCCAGAGCAAGAGCGCCGGGCTCGGTGTGTCCTGGCCAGGCAGCGGGATTGCGGGTGCTGGGTGTGGGGAGAGGAGGGAAGCTCTGTGGGGGCCGGTGTGGGTGAGTGGGTGTGCGGTTAAAGCTGCGCTGTGAACAGGGGCACCGCCGGACGGAAGCGCCGGTGCGGAGGGCGGCACGCGTAGGGCAGGGTGGGCGTGCAGCGCGGCTGCCCGCGCGTGCGAGTGAACGAATGAATGAACGAATGAGTGAACGCTGCTTGCTGGGAGCGGTGTCGGTGTCCGGCTGTCCCTGTGCCCGGCGGTGCCGGTGTCGGGGTGTCCGTGCGTCCGGCTGTCCCTGTGTCCGGCGGTGGCCGGGGGGGGCGGAGGCGCTGCTGGGGCGGGTGCGCGCGCAGCGGGCGGGG
>WBMZ01009061.1:72741-88594 GCA_013400975.1 Atrichornis clamosus | reverse complement strand
TGCCCCGCTACGAGCAGGTGAAGAACCTGCCCAGCTACGAGGAGGCGCAGCGATGCCCGCCCGCGGAGCGGGACGCGGCCGGCGGGGTCCGCGGGTGAGCCCCCGCCCCAGCCCCGCTGCGCACCCGCGGGCGCCGCGCTGACGGACACAGCGGGCCCGGCGCCTCGGCCTCATCCGGACCCCCGGACATCTCCAAGGACACGCAGCGGTGCCCGCGGTTCCCAGGAGGGATGCGAGCCAGGGAACGGGAGCGTTCCCGGGCGGGACAACGGGAATCCCCGGGAAGGCTCCCCAGCGGGATCCGCAGCAGGATGACTTGCTGGACACCCGGCTCTGCAGAAGGGACGTGCGGGATTCCCGGGGAACGGCCTGCAGGATGCTGGGCTCCGTGGAGGGACGTGACCCAGCGCCTGTGAAAGAGATGCTGGTTCCCACCGGGACACCCCGCAGGACAAGGCTGCCCCCAGGGACACGTCACAGTCCTGGAGGGACTGCCAGGAGGAAGGTGGCTTGGGGACATCACCTCCGGTACGAGGACACGCTCTGCATGGAGGGACGGACGGAGGCAGCTGCGGTTGGGTGCAGATCCCCGGATCCTCTCGCCCGGCTCCCGCCGCGAGCTCCTGCTCCCTGGGAGCTCGGGGATTGCTCCGCTGCGGGAGCAGCAGGAGGCTGGGCTGCACGGACACCCCTGGTGACCCCCACGGCTCCCACAGCCACGGGGGGCCGCGCAGGGGCAGGTTTAGGGGCAGCGAGGCCAGGCTGGCCCCTGGCAGCGGGGGGAGGGAGCCGCGCCCTGGGAGCAGGGAAAGGGACGGGAAGCTCCTCCGAAACCTGCCAAGAAAAGATCAGCACCTCCTGGGACCCTGCTTGGTATTGGGATCGCTCCTGCTCTGAGGGAATCAATGGCCCAACCCAGCCTTCGGCCTAAACAACCTCTCCCATTACCTCCAAACACGATTAACAACACCCAAAATATCCTTTTATTGAGCAGTCAGGTCAGCAGCGGAGATTACCTCATGCAGAAGCTCTTAGATACATTAAAAAATTCACCCTTTATTTGGTTTTATTAAGAAATTTATAACTAAGAAAGGGCCATATAATGATTTACAGACCAGAAGGAATTTGCTGTATGTACAGATATTTAACATTTAGATGGTAACATTTGAAAGATACATAATATACCTTGTCAATGATGAATAACCTGCTAATATCTTTATAACACGGAGTTTCTGCAAAGAACACCTCAGATGTGCAGCCAGTTTTGTGTGTGAAAAAAAGACAAATGTATCTGGATGAAATAACACAAATATAAAGACAATATTTGCAAATCAAGTGCTTTGGGCAGAAAAAAAGTCCATGAAATGCTCTTCCTTATTTTAAATATTGTTGTCAGTTACACATGTCAGAGGCTACAAATGCTGTTTGTTACTTCAAACAACCCTAAGAGCACATTCCAAAGTATTTCAAACAATTTCCATTATGTCAGAAAATACCCTTTTATTGCTGAATGCTTTGCTCAGTGACAAACCTCAGTTGCTGAAGTCACCTGAAATCATCCATTAAAGAATTTGCTGGTACATTCAAACCAACAGAAATATCTGTTACCATAACTGGGAGGGAAATATTTGTATTTTATGGGTTCAAGCTCCTTTTTTTTTTAATTTTCAGCACTTCCAGTTTGCTGAATTTGTTTTAGGGCAACTTAAACAAGTCTCTGGAGAGGTGCCTGAGGCTGCAGAAATTACCAAAGTACTGAATTTGGTGCTTAAACAGGGAAATTGGAACTTCATTAGAGACAACCGAGGTTAAAGAATGTTAATGGCAATGAGAATTTAAAAGCCACTAAGAGGGAGACAGTGAATTTCCCTTTTTTCCCATCCATATGTTACAGTGGAGCTGCTCACTGGCACCACAACATCAACCCAGCTCCAAACGAAAGTACAGAAAGAATTGTGTGTCACCCAGCCGTTCAGATCTGCAGAAATTCTCACTCCTGTTGCCCACAAAATGTTTGCTGTGGCTTTTTTAAAATATTTCTCAGAAGGTGCCAGTACCAAATATCAGAGCAGCACTTTTGAAGGTGCCCAAAATGTCCATTATTGCTGTACAGTCACACTGGTTCTCACTGCAGGACCGGCTGCTGCTCGCTCTCTTTCTTTGGCCATTTCCATCTCGATTTTGGCTTTGATTTTATTCCAATCCACTTCCAGCTGTAGGAAAAGTGAGAACACAGAGCTCAACATTAGAGGGAGAGGTCAGTTATTCACCAGCAGGACAATTTGAAAATGCAATTAAAAAGTGATGAGTACATAACTTATGAAAGGTATGAAGGCACAGTTGAGTTCTAACTGAGCTTCCACCTTTAAAATAAATCCACCTGGGTGTATTTTAATAAATACCACCCCCTCTCAATGTGTCTGGCAATACAACACAAAAATAACTTCTCATTCAATATCATGACATCAGTGTCCTGTTACTGAAAATTTAGCCCTTTATCAATCATGTATGAGTGATGCCTCCTCCAAGTAAGCTGATAGCATATTAAACCAGTTATCTGCTGGAACAGAAGTCAGATTCCTGCCTGAAATTGCCCTTCTACATCAAGAAATGTTTTAGCTTTACCTTGGCTTTTCTCCAGCTGCAGAGAATTGGCATTTTCTGGCTGTATTTTGTGTCAGTGAAACTTCAATCAGTAATTACAGCACAATAGCCATGGTCCGAATGTGGGCCACAACAGTTGCCTGTCTTTCCAAAAATGCTTGACAAGAAAAAAAAAAAAAGGGATCACGGCACATTTGATGACCATAAAACCACGGCCAAAAATGTAATTGTGCTGTTCAGTTTTATTGCTGGACAATTGCTGTCAAAGATGGGAGGGGAAAAGAATTTCAAGGGCTGCACAGGGAATTTTCAGAGTGACTCTTCCTCTGAGAAACAAGAAGATTCTGTAAGAGGGGAGATGTAACTGCAATACCCTGATTCTCAGGTGAAAATATAATAATAACACCTCAATACCAGATATATTTACTGGGTCCAGGATTCTCAGGATATATATGAGGTATTAAGAATCTGATATGTAAAATAAGCCCATTGTTTAGATCCTGTCTGGCTGCAGAAGAGAGGAAAAAACTTATTTAAGCCTGAAAATGTTTTAGATGGTGAGAGGGAAACTGAGGGAAACCCTTTTTGATTCCTGAGAAAGAACAGCAGCACAAAATCTTTTCTCTTCAATGCCTTTATGATTTCCTTCTGATTGTACTTTACTGAATTTAATTACAGCTTAAAATCCACATTAAGTAGGTCCCTCCCACTCTCAGATCCAGCAGACAAGGCCTCCAGCCCATGGATGTGGAAAAGGACTTTTTTCCTGCAGAAATCTCCTGCAGTCTGAGTGAGACCCAAGTTTCCAGACTGAGTGTAAGGTGAGAACTCATCCTGCTCACACCTGGGCACTGCCAAGGTGGAATTCCTTAGGAATCCTCCCAGAATCTACAGCTTTCTCAATGATTTGAAGAAAATCAGGATTATCTAAAATGCCTATCAGAAGCACCAGGGGATTAACATGATTTCTGCTCTATAATGGGTTTTACAGAGCACACACTTCCAGCACAGCAGCGGGAAGTGCTGCAGGGTAAGTGCTTGGAATCTGTGCTGGTATTTTTCATTATTTCCTAGGTTAATTACTGCAGAATGGTTCTTCAGGGGCTGGAGGTTGTGCAGACTTTTGTTTAGGAAATGAAACATCCCTAAAAGTGCTAAAAGCTAATGACTTCCATTAGAAATCCAGCTTTATTCCAAGGGTAATGGGCAGTGTCCAATTAAGCACCAGAGCTCAGAGCTCGGATGTTTCCTGATCCATCAGATACAGTGGATAGAAGGATTTGACACAGAGTCAAGGTCTTTTTTCATAATTTCACCCTCAGAATGCTGAGGAACAACAGGGGGAAAAGCAGGAAGGTCGTGAGGGCTGCTCCATGAAATTGCACAAGCGGGTGCCTCTCCTAAGGGCAATGTGTGGAAATACTCCCATGGAATTCAAGATCCAGCTTATGGATTTTAAGACCCACCCTCAGCCTATCAGATCTGTGAAATACCAATAAATTGAGGTGACCTAGTGAAGTGCAGAGGGTTTCCAGAGGTTTGATGACAACGTAGGTTTAACTATTTATCATATTTGGCAGAATGGTTTGTAGTTCACTTCAGAAATACCCAAAACCCTTCGAAGTCTGTTATTGCTGCTATCCATGAAATGACACCAAAATGCTGAAGACGTTTCAGGGAGACACATGGATCCCTGGGAGGGTTTGGCTCCCTGTTTAGGGAAAACAACCGTGCCTTCATTTGGGTAACCTTTGCCAGATATGAAATCTATACATTCTGTATCTGGGCCTTCAAATGAAACACGTGCACAGCCACTCCTGGCCAAGCAGCCCCACAGCAGGCCAGGAACTTGTGCTGGATGTAAAAACTTCACATTTGTCTTCACATTTGAACCACAGAAGGAAAAAAGAAGAACAAACTCATCCCACCCCCCCCAATTTGCCACAAAGTCTGACCTGGAGCTGCAGGAATAATTCTGAGGAACACTTACACCTTGTGCATATTGTAGAAATCTTTGGTTGGTTTCTTTTTTCCCAAAATCCTCCAAGAACTTCTGTCGATAAGCCAGGACTGTGTCCACGTGTGTCCTGTGCTTCACTGCAAGGTCCAGGGCTCTGGAATAAACCAGGAACGGGTTTGTCAGGCTGGGGAAGTTCTGGCACAACAATCACCAAGGTTGTGGGTGAAGGCAGAGATCCCAAATCCAGAGTGCCCAGCAACTCCACTTTAGGTTAAAAGCAGCCAGTGAAAAGATGGATTAAAAACATCCCACAATTATTTCCGCGGGTAACCTCATCACATCATTAATCTGACAACAAGAGGCTTCTTATTTCAAGGAAATACAGAATATTTTAGAGTTTCAATATAAAGGAACAAAAATAATTATGCTGAGTAACTTTTCTGCAGTCAGGAACAGGTTCTGAACAGTCATAATCCATATTTATGACATATGATATGTAATATTTACAAATATTGCATAGGTGGGGAAGATTAGTCATTGGATTAGTTTAATTAAGTCTTTACATCTGGTTGCTTCTCAGTGGCTTAAGGAACACTCATTTTTGACATACAGAGCTTTTAGATGATACTTAGGATAAAAGAATATCCTTTTCCTAAAATCCAGCCTAAACTTCCCCTGACACAACTTCATAAAGGGCAACAAAACAAAACCCACAGATATGTGGAAGAAAAGCAACCTTTTGCCCACAGTGCTATGAATACAAGAGCAGAGAAATCAGAAGTAAACAAATCAGAGGATTCTGTCAGAAAACGTGGGGTTTTGTTTAAAGGAGAAATTCCTCCTTTGTTTTCTCAGGCCTAATTCCTGATTTCTCCACCTACACAATGCTGGGAGCCCGAGGAGCCACAGCTCTATTTTTAGCAACAAGACATTTCCAAACAGCCCTGATTCCACATCCAGTGTGGGGCATCACTCAGGACTCCTCTGAGTGAACAGTGATGGAAAAGCAAAATGTCATTTAAAAATACTTCCAAGCATAGTTTGGACTTTTATCACCAAGGATTTCTATTTTCTAAACACGACACAAGAATGTTCCTTTTTTTGGTTCTTGCCAGGCTATGATTTACTTCATCTTTTGGAAGTTCTGGGTGATTAGAGATAGAAAATGAGTCAGAACGAAAATAACTTCCCATTTTGATGGGAAGAAATCCTACCTCTCCCAGTTGTAGAGGTCAATGTTGACTCGGATAGCTTGGTAAATGAGGCCTGCTTGAAGCAGGAGGGTTTCAGCTTCCTGGGTGTTCCCACTGAACAGCAGCATGTGAGCCATCCTTGACTCCTTGGATGGGAGATCCTTGATGGAATTGATGTACTCCACTTTGTCAATCTGGGAAGGAGGAGCACAGCAGGGGAATTAATGAATAAACTCGGTTTTGCAACAACTTAATTGGAATTTATCTGCATTTTCTTACCTCCCCAATTGCTGCATAGGCGATTTCAGCTGTGGTCATGTCTTTGTTGGCCACTGCCATGGCAGCTAAACAAGCCCACAGAGTCTGATCCTGAAATGGGAAATAAAAACCAACTCCTAAACCTTCAAATATTCATTGTCATGCTAACAATGACTTCTCAAAGGAACTACACAAGTCCTGAACATTCTGTGTAACGATACATTTCTCAGAATGCCATTTATGGCATCGTGGTCTAAGTCTCTTCTTAGAAAATGATTATTTAATTAATTCTCAGAACTAGGAATTAGAAAAACTTAATGGTAATAACAATATTTTTATTTATCTTGTATCTTTTTTTATTTTGATGACTTTTGTTGTTTCTGTTGGGTTTTTTTACAACCCTGAGGAAACCCCATGAACTCAGAATCACATTTAGGAAGTTCCTAAATGATATTTTGATAAATTTTCAAGTGACAACATTAGGACAATGACATACCACTAAAACGTATTTTAATACAGCTTAAGCTACCACATCTAAAAACTAGTTCAGACAGGAAAAAAATGTAATTTTTGACTTGTTAGTCCACGGGGACTCCAGGAATTAAGTGGGTTTTAATATTTTTGTGGAATAGGTTCAATAACAAATCTTGAAATAAAGAGCGTGAAGTGGTTTCAGAAGCAGCACAGGATCACTCCTGGTTTAAAGCAGAATAAACAGCTACACTGAGGATGTTCTGAACACATTCCCACGTCTCCCAATTGACTTTTTCCATGACTCAGGACAAGAGAAACCTTCCTGCAGGCAGCCCATAATTTGGGAGAATGGAGATTGTTCAGAGAACAAAATGCTCACGAAATCTGTGCCATTTTCTCTTCCCTCTTATTTAGAAAATCTGATGATGGTGATAAAATCTGGTGATAAAATGCTGAAAGGTCAGCCTGAAATTATCCAGGAGATGAAGTTTTTAGAGTTGTTCATGGATGGGTTTTGTTGAAATGTGGCCCAATTTCTTATTACTGATTGAAAATACTTTTTTATTGTCTACCTGGGATGCCAAAAATCAAAATAACCTGACTCGGATGCTAAAACCAGATGATGGGGATGCTGTTCACACTGAAAATAAAGATTATGTGCCAGTTAATTATAATTATACAACCCAAGTTATGTGGTGTGGATTTGTTTAATAATTCACTTCCACAAATATCTGAAATCCACATTTAAGGTCAGGATGAAAGTGCTAAACTTCTCTAGGAATTAATGGGAACTAAGGTTTGGAGGGATTTTGTTGTGTTTTAAAAACTACCACACTCACCTCATCTGTTGCTGTTGCCTAAATAAATACAACAGAAAGCAATGGAAAAGAAAAAAAAAACAAAAACAAGTGAAATAAAATATGGAAAAACCAGGTCATTGTGGAGATGCAGGTCACTCTTACTATGAAAGTAACACTTAAACCCATCAAGTATTACGTGGAACGGCAGCTGAATTATTCCCAATAATCAGATTTACCTTGACAAAGCGACACAGCCTGACCCCCTCCTCCCACCTGGAACTGCTGACGTGCTCATGGAGAATGGCAGGGTAAGGGGAGATGTGGAGGTGGACAAGTGACCCGTCTGCTCTCCTCACGGTGATCTGGTTGCCTACAAAACACACAATCTGGGGGTTTCTGCTGAATTCACTGCGGACAGGGGGAAAAAAAAAAAAAAAAGAGGAAGTTAAAATTCATTTGTTTCTACAGGAAAGAATTGAAGAATTTGACATGAATTATCTCTGATTTAATCTCTTGCTACTTTTAATTGCCATCAGATAATTTAAGCAAATCTTTTGTTTTTTCCAAGCAACGGAGGCAATATTTCATGAGACAGAATGAAAATTTTGCTTCTGCATCAAGATGCTCCTCTACTTTTAACCTGAAATCATCATCTCAACTCTGAACTTTATCATTATAAACCACTTTTTCCTCGTTTCCTAATCAAGAAACAGGAACAGAAAAAGAATTTTAGAAGTGGCAACTCCGGTTTCTACTTGCCCCGAAGACAATTTGCTGAGGAACGAGTGAAGAGGTGAAAAGAAATCCTGTTTGGATGAAACAGGAGAGATTACCTCGCATCTTTTTCATAGAGAGTTTTGGGCAGGAGCTCTTTATCCACGTAGACTGTGTTGGGGTAGTACCACACTGTGACCCGGCTGTCCTGAATCCCACAAAGGATGTTGGAGGTGTCATTCCAAGCCAGAGTTTGCACCATTGTCCCTTCAGTTATAGACAATGAATAAATATGGGTTTCCAGGAGAATAAAGGTAATTCTAAAAGGGTGATTATTCATCGTTTTCAGTCGCTTTTGTAAGGTTTTAACCCCTACTTTGTGACATCTTCACAGCTGCTTTAGGTGTAGCTGAGAGAAAAATGATCAGCATTTAGGTAAAATGTATTAAAATTGTTTCTGCCGCAATCTTCTAAAACCACAGGACTCTAATTTTTTTTTTTCAAGTTCAATTTCACAATTAATTACAAAGCAAAGTGTTGTCTCTTCTATTAGATAAAAATCCATTTCCCTCCCAGCATCTTCCGAAACATCCATTTGAATTTTTCTTACCTATTTTGACAATTTTCTGCTCTTTCCCAAACCTTTTCACTGAAGTGATGAAAAGATCTCTGTTTTTATCAATAAAAGCTATTTTTCTTTCATTTGTAAGTCCTTTCTGGTCCAAAGCAATCTCCACAATTTCTGTCTGAGAAGGAAAAAGAGAATATCTGATTTTTATTTTGGAGATTCCTAGCACAGAAAGCCTGTGACATTCAAACAAATTAATTATTTTCTAAAACCAATGCATGAAACCCTTGATAAATTGGGTTGGGAAGACACTTCGTGTGTGATTTCTCTGTTGAATCAAGCATTTTATGGAATTGGAATTAAGATGATTTTTAAGGTCTCTTCCAAGCCAAACCACTCCATGATTTTTTGATTTTATAAATTGAATTTCATGAAGATTAAAAGAACCCTGCAGTGAAGACAAGCACAATGTATTAAAGGTCAGCTGGAGCTGAAAAGCTCCTTTCTATCAAGATTTTCAAACCTTTAATGGGTTTTTAGTCCCATTATTGAGGAAACCCATTAGTGATTCTTAATTCCTAAGGATAATAAAAAAGGAACATTATATCCTTCACTTTACCTTATGGGTCAGAGGCTTTCCATCACCCAGTGGCTTCCCAGATAAAGCTTCAAAAATGTAGATAACTGAAGAAAACCAATGATATGATTTATTAACAAAAGCAGCAGTTCTTCAGAGATTTTTCCAGCCATTTCACCCTTTCCTTAGGATAATTTAGTGCAAGTGGGTAAATATTCCATGTGAGTTTCACCAGTGACTTTCAGACTCTGGCGAAAAAAGAATCTTAACAGAAAACTGAATTTTCACTTCCTATTTCCTGCACATATTCCTTGGAGCTCTGATCCATTACACAACAGAGACAAATCATCCTGTAAGTTTTGAAATCAATTCTAAGCAAGACCCATAATTTCAACTCATTTGAATAATAAATCCATGTATTTCTGTAATAACTAGCACAGAACTCACCCTTCTCATCAGCTCTGTCCTTTACTGCCAGAGTATCATTGCTCAGGGAGACTGTCTGGGCATTTAAAATGTCTGTTCTCATGCCTGGGTACTTGGGAGAGGAAATTAATCTTCCTTCATAGGAATATAAATAAAGTCCTCCACCGTCTACAAGAAGAAAATGCCTATTGAATAAAAAAAGAAGTAAATCACTAAATAATACAGAAAACCATGATATTTTCAACAATGAGAAGGTCATTTTTTAATATTTTACAACTGTTCCCAGCTCAACATCATTCCTAAGCTTTACATTTCCAAGATATTCTGGAAGTTCGGTATGGAAGAGTTCAGTTTTAATGTGAATATTAACTTTTTCTAGGAGGAATATTTATGATGGGAAATATTTATGGTTTTATCTGTATACCTGTTGTGTATTTCTAATACTTCAATTTGTGCTTGTAAGTTCATCATATATATAATTATATATGTCTATAATAGGTGTATATTTGTATATAATATACATATATGTTCATTTAATAGTTAAATTATGTTCATAATGAGCCTTCCAAGAAGTCAGGTACCTTTCTGCTTGTAAGATCAAACTAACAGTTCCTTCCTTCAGGTCAAAGATCAGTGGAGTGTTCCAGTTCTTTGTGCTGAAAATAAAAAAAAAATCATCTTTAAACCCACTAATTCTCACATAGTGGAGACAAAGTTGGATTCAGTAAGCAAAGCACACATTTTAATCATCTGACATTCCTAAAAAGGAGCACAAAACACAAAATATGATGCAATAACACTTCTGCCTTCACTTCTGCATCCACTCAGAGCAGCAGCAGCTGCCCCAAGGAGTCTTTGCAAACAACAGAATTATATTTAAATGGATTAACAGATTTAAAAAATATTTCTGAACTCTTTTACCATGCAAGTCCCTCTCTTTGTGCTCCATGAGAGCTGCATTATTGTTCTCTGAGCAGACAATCCACAGAATATTGCAATTAATAAAACAAATTAATTCTTGTACTTCCAATAAAGCTTCTGCTCCCCTTTTACAACTCTTTGATAAAGCTGAGGAAGATGAATTTGTGTGACTCACGAGAACACGTAGCACTGAAGGGAAGTGGAAACCACCAAATATCCATAGTTCAAGGAGGCTTTAATAACCCTGTCCCGGAATTCCAACAAATCCACGGCATCGTTGATGACATTGTGCACCTAAGCAAAGGAAAATTGTCCTTGAATGAAATCTCATTAGTGAAATAACCATACTCTTGTTGAGAAAATCAGCTGAGACCGAGCAGGTCTGAAAATTCCTATTTTAAGACTCGGTTCAGTCATTGAATATTTGAATATTTGAAATACAACTCAGTGATTCCATCAAAACAATCCAGCAATATCCAGGATTGGGATAAAGATTGGAAGTACAGGAAATTCAGGAGATGGCCTGGATGAGGGCAGGTTGTGCCTCTGCCCTAAAATTTGCTCGAGAAAATCAGGATTTGTTTGTAAATCAACACAGATTTTTCAGCTCAAAGATTTTAGGTAGCTAAAAATCTAAGGGTGTGCTTTAAACAAAAAAGTGTCCTGGGTGTTTGTGGGGGTTTTGGGCTATTTTTGGGTTTTTTGTTTTTTTTTTTTTTTTGAAGATGTCACCATTCTGAGGGTGGTAACTTCCTGTTTGATTTTCTCCATTATGCAACCAATTGCAAAACAAGGACTGAACTCAATTATTCCAAAAGCTTAGAAACCATTTCCAAGAACATATTAATTGCTATGTCCACCCCAGCGTCAGTAATTAACTTTGCTATTGTAATACTCAGGCAAAAAAATGCATCTGCAACTTTTTTGTACATAAATACATAGGAATAAAATCAGTACAAAAGAAAATCACTATAAAATCCCTCTAAAAATATGAAAATTAAACATTAGTCCTGACTGGGTTAGCTGCACTTCCTCAGTTTTGCATATTCAAATGCCCTGGAGATCATTCCTAGAGTCCATCTGTTACGAGTCGATGTCTGGGAATGAAAGGAAAAAAACCCAGGAATTTTTACCTGCTCATTTGTGCTCTGTGTTCCCAGACACTGACTCAGACATCCCACCCACCGCACCAAACTCTGCTGCTGTTCCAACTTTTCCCAGTTATATATCCTACAGGAAAAGAATCAAGATGGAAAAAAACCCTAAACCACTGAAGGGTCTAATTAGGAATTTAGGAACTTGATACTGAAGATACCCAACGTGTAATTTGGAAAATCTGGAAGAACGGAAATCTTTAATTACCCCACCGTTCAGAGGGCGAACGTTGTGAGTCAGGGTCTGGGAACACAGGGGCCAAACGAGGTTCAGAATTCCCATTTTGCATTAAGAGAAGCCTCTGAATCCGAGCGCCCAGCTCTGGAATGATTTTTACCTTCATGGTTCTTCTTTTAATTAATGTGATTTCGAAGTGTTTCCACTGCCAGTGCTGCTCCACGACGTGGGCAAAGAGGACGTGGCCGTTCCCGCAGGCCCCGGCCAGCTGGGTGCCATCGATGGACCACGACAGGGTGAAGATGCTGCCAGTGCTGGGCTTCTCCAGAGCTTGGGACCACTGAGAAAAAGGGGGAAAAAAAAAAAAAAAAAGAAGGATTGCAATGGTTCTGTCTTTCCTAGAAATCATTTCTTGCCGTGAATTCATCTGCGTGGTTGGGGTTTTTGAAGAAACGTCAATAAATGAAGTTTTTATTACAGAGCGATTAAGGGTTGTAAGTCAGGCTCTGGAAAAACAGGGATGCAAACGGGAAAGCCAGCAGGTAGAGCAGGAATTCAAATGTCACAGTGCCTGAAGGACATCAGGTACCAGTTTTCTACTCACAAAGATATTCCATGTGTACTCTTATTTCATAAATCCAGGCAATCTACATAAAACTAAGTCAAACTATTTTAGAAATAATTATATTTCCTCTACTCTGTTGTAACTGTCCAAGGGAAAGACTTATTAAAAATTTCCTCCTGCAAAGAACTTTATTCTTAAGTCCCCCAGCATTATGCATGAGACTCTTCTGAAGTTTATTAATAAATCCTTGTCAAAAATTAGAGTTTTCAGACCAAGACACTTGTTTTCTATTTCCTGCATCTCAGAAACACAAATCACTCAAATTACCCTGAATTTCCAAACAGATATTTCCCTGAAAGTGGATGACCAAAAAAAAAAAATCTTATTTTTAGGGAATTTTAGGAAGACTTTAAAGCAGGTTTTAAAGCAAGAAGCAAATCTCAATTACTGCCTGTTTATTTCATAGGATATTTTAAAAAATATGTAATTGAAGAACTACCTGAATATTCAAATATATTTGAAATCTTAAGGAGCAAATCAGGAAGAAAAAAGATGTGACTGAAGCCAAGTGTAGACATCGAATTGACTTTTGGACACATGAAATTATAGCAAAGGGGAAAAAAATCCTCACCTAATGTTTCTTACATAATTCATATTCTGATTTCTTCTGCAGGGCATAGAACCCCCAAGAATTAAGTCCTTCATTCAGAATCTCCATACGATGTAGATGGAAGAAAATCACAAAAATCAGAGTCAAATAAAGGTTTTGGACTCCAAATGTTCAGTGGGAAGGAAAAGCAATGGGATGAAATCCAGCCCCAGCTGTGCTCCTGGATTGGGGAATTCTGAGTGGAGTTAAGGCTCCTTTTACACATCAGGGTGAGGGAAAGCTGATGTCGGCACTGACTGAATTTCCACCTTCAAGGCTTCCATTTTAAAGCTTCACCTTCCCAATCTCTTGGCTGGGACACATCATTCCCTGTCTGTGTGATCTACGCTTTCAGAGAGGAAATTCCCATTTTGGGAGACACGTCCATAACTGCTCTTGTGCCTGGGCAGGATGAATCCAGTCCAGAACACTCTCTAGTAATTAAACCCACAACATCCGAAGTCTGCCTCCATCCCTGGCCAAGGAAAAAGCTCTGGAATGGCCGTAAGCAGCACTGGGAGAAGCTCTCCCTGACCTCCATCCCAGACATGTTTTTCCCAGCTGGCCAGATGGGATCTATCCGGGAACACTTTGAAGAGGTGGTTTCCAAACTGAGCACTGGGACCCTCCCAGTCACACAGGGCTGGCTTGGAGGTCGTTTCCCTTGGATCAAGGATCCACCCAGGAGTCAGAAGGAATAAAGGGGCATCAAGCCATCAACTCAGAGCCAGCTTAAGGAACTCCAGGAATGTGGCTTTGGAGCTATTTTTCCATCTAAAGCAGAGACACTGACAGGATACATTCCCAAAACTAATTTTTTTTTTAAGCCAGAAGCCTTTTTTCTTCAGGTCATTGAAAATCACTAAAATATTTCCAGATTATAACCTACATTAAAAAAAACCAAAACCCAACAAAACCAGAGAGAGCCATTCCAAAGCTTTATTTTCCAGTTCTTTTTGAAGGCTCTGTGTAATTCAGACCACTGCAGTGATTCATGCTCCCTGCAGATGTCTGGTACATTTATCATGTACATAAAATCCTCACATAAAAATCATTTTTGCTCTCCATTTATAAGATAGAAACAATTTCAAAAACTGAAATAGCTGCTATGTATTTCCCAAATACACTGATTTTTTTTGAAAGAAAGGTATGACTGTGACTACAGGAATGAATCTTATTCCAACATTAACTGCAATTTTATACTTTGGCTTATACTTCTCCTGTGCCATAATTAATTTTTCCCTGAATTCAATGAATTCTCTCAAGGACAAAACCAGGAATTATAGAAGTTTCACTGTATTAAATCAATACATAAAAGCAGCAACTCGAGCTTCCCTTTTCTGATTGCACAATGGAGTAAAAATGAAGTACTGCAGTCCCTAAATGCTGTCTGACTTCCTACTCCATTTCCATTTATGGCTCCTGGGATGTGGGTGAAATGATTTCCATAAGCAATTCCCAGAACTCTGTCCCAGGAACAAGGAGAGTCTTCCACATCTGGAATATTGATGCTCCAAGACTCAACATGAAGGATCTAATTAGTTATTTCTGGACTGAAAGCAATAAATTAATACACATTTTTAAAACAAGATAGTGAAGAAAGAGTATTTTCTTTTATTTTAAATTAGAAGAGCAACACTGCTGTCAGCTGTGCAAAGGACACTCGGATATTCCTGGGATTTTGCTTCCCAGAATGAGTTTTGAACAGGGAATGCTGACACCAGCTGAACTAAAGCTGCCCCTCAAGGCAAACTGGATCTTACAAGATGATAAAAGTCATTATCCAAAGTAAATCCTTACCTTGGGATCACCTGAAGATGCACAAACCTATGGAATTAACTTGTGGGAAATATCTATATCTATATAATATGTCTATGTATACAGCCCCTCTGAAATGTAACTGAGTAGAAAATAAATTGATATTTCACAGTATCAGATTTATTTGGCTTTCAATTCCTACCCCACAGGAATCCACAGAAGATTCTTTAAACCAGAGCCAATCTGGGGAACAGGAGGCAAGGAAAAATCAGCTGTACATTACAAAACCAACCCCAAAAAAGCACCTAAAACTCTCCTGAAATCCAAGCACATTCCCACAATTATTAACCCAAGAACTAACACAGGATGACAACTGTTCCCTATAAATTCTTACCCTCAGAAAATGAAATATCGATGTAGTTCTTTAAATAATTACTTCCATAGGTGATCCACATGCTTTCGTTTTCCTCCAGAAGTTACATTAGCCAATTCCAAGAAATTAAAATACGCCAGTTTGGAAAGAATTGGTCAACAACATGATTCCATGGGAAACCTTCCCATAATGTTTTCACTTTTATTAAACTAAATTTACTTGTATTTAAACTAAAAGGAATTCAGGATGATGAATAATAAAAGCAGATCAAACAGAGGGAGTGCAGCAAAAACATTTTTTTTTTTTTTACACTGCCAAATGCACATCTCTGAAACAAGAGTAAAACTGAATGGAATGGGATCACAGCTGGAATTCCATAGAAAACTGATTTTTGGGGGGTTTATATTGCACTAGTTCAGGACAATTCAGCAGTGTCAGAATGATCGAAAACAAAAGCACTGTACACATTCACTTCCAAAATCCTGCTCTCTCTTTTACAATATTTAATGGTAATTTAAAGGATAAATTATATTGATTTTACATTAATCAGACAATTTACTGTCCTGAATGAAAGTCATTTAATGCTCAACATTTAAATTATTTTCAAAGCTTTCCTAGACCTTCTGCATTGTAGTTTTAAAATTCTTGGATGCTTTTTATCCTCAATATTTTTTAGCCACA
>WBMZ01009061.1:0-72600 GCA_013400975.1 Atrichornis clamosus | reverse complement strand
TGGAATTTCTAGCAAAATTAGAAAAGGTGTAAGAGGATGAGTCAAATACCCAAACTGCCAGTGTGGTAAAATGGTCAAAATTCACTCTGTAACACAAGGAAAAGTTTGGAGAATGTACAAAATCATTAAAAAACTTATGGATTAATGGAAAGAATTGTTTTAATGACACAGAATTTCTCAGCACAGTGATGAAGACAAGTAAATCAAAGGGCAAGATTTAACAGTCAAACAAACATCAGCAAAAAGAAAATGTTCACCAAGAAGAGCACAAACAATTTGGAAAATAACAACCAAAAATCCAATCAAACTGACCATTCCCATTCAGGATAAATAAATCATTAACAGAAGATGCACAAATACATTCAGCATGATTTAAATATAAATTAGGCACCCCTTTTCATTAATTAAAATCATTAATTAAAATCATTAATTTTGAGTGGTGTTTCACTCTTAATGTTTTTTATCAGTGATCCCTCCACACTTCCCAAGGCCCTGGAAAAACAACCTGCCTTTGGAGCAGATGGAGAATGGTCCTTTTCCTAAGATCCTGATGTGGGAGTGGAGTGGGGCAGGAGGAAATCAGGGAATTTCAGTCGTTCTCCCCATCTCTGACTCTGTAAATATTTTGAGCTGCTCAGTGAAGTCAAGGGAAGCAGCAGAGCCACAGGAAATACCTGACATAAATGAACTTTTTAAGCACTGCCCTCCATCCAAGGGATTAGATCCTGAAAAGCTGTGAACACCAGGAATGCTCAAGTCTATCCATCAATACCACCCCCAGCTTTACATCCCAATTTATGTATTTTTAAATTAATCTCAGTGCTCTCTGCAGGATTCATTATCATGGGTATTGAAGGAGGCAACAAATTTCAATATTAAATATATTTTGTATGACAGCTATAATAATTTATCTATATATATATACACATATATATGATTTATTTTCAAATGCTATAGAAGCAAAAGTGAATTTTAAACGAAAAAAGCCAACTTTAAAAGTTACTCTTAGATTTGTAGTTCTCATTTTTAACACGAAGCTGCTTGAACAAAGTAAGCAGGTAAAAAGAAAATGAGGAAAGAGCATTGATTAAGAGCTTTTAATTTAATTATGGCCCCAAACTGAACACATATGCTAGAGAAGAGTTAATGATATATATTTATTGTCCTGATGGCTCCCTGGGGAGCAATTTGCCAAGGCAGCTCCATTACATCAGACATAATAAAAATGTCTGTGTTGACCAGTAAAAGCCAGGTCTGGTTCTCTTCAAACTCCATCGCTGGTGGGATGGGAATCATTCCTCCTTTTCCCTCCATCCTAGGAACTATTTACATTCAAAATCATGAATTTGAAGAGAATAAATTATCACTGGGAGCTGCTCAACAGACAAAGCATCTGGCACCAGCTACTGCTCCTTTCTGTTTCTTTGAGTAATAAACCAGGTTAAAAAAGCCCTATTTTATAAAAGAGATAAACCTGTCTGCATTAAAATTCCCAACAAAGTCCACAAGCCTGTTCAATATTAAATTCTGATTAAAACATTACTGGTTTTCAGCTAGTAGGAGGCTGAACCAGCCTTACAGTAAATTAAATTACATAACAGGTATGTAGATATCAAAATAAAACATTTTAAAATCAATTGCCACTTTGCAAAAGAAAACTGCATTTGAGTACTTTTCCTTCATTTTAATTAAATTTTACTTATAAACTTATAATTAAATTCTATTTAAACACTGTCAGTGAATATCAGGGAAATCAGAATCACTACAAAAAGGGAAATATGAAGACTTAGATTTTACCTTTATGCCTCTTTAATAATCTTTAAAGGTTCTTATTCTTGAATTTAAAATACTCGAACCACACACTCCAAATTCATGGTGACACAAAACATGATCTACTGAAGATGCCCAAAAACACAACAACTTCTTCCCAAAAAAAAGCAACAAACACAACGAGAAAAGAGCCAGAAAATAGGACAATAAAGGTCCCAAATCATCAAGGTTTGCTGCAAAAAATCAGAACAAAAAGCTGCAGAACCACAGGAAACCCACAGGGACAATGAGGTCAATCTGTGCTAACTTAGAGCACCAATGAGGGGAGGTGAAACTGCATTAAATTAATTTTAATTGGAGACCAAGCTAAAAAAAAAAAAAACAAAAAAGAATTTCGAGTAAACCATCAAGGGGAAAAAATCCATGAGAAATAAAGGTAATTAAATAATAAAAGTGCAGGACATGGTTCCTCTACTTCCTTTTTTTACAGGTTATCGTTGTCACCCCTTGGCTTTTTATGGTTAATAACTGCAATTTATAATTTTATGATCTCAAGAGGTGCTTGTGAACTCTGTGATTTTAAGAAAAAAATCTCAATGTTCTAATAGGCAAAAATATTATTAAAAAAAAAAAAATCCTGGCCAGCTGCAAACAGAAAAGTGCTGCAAATCACAACTTGTTATTTCTAACAAAAAACCCACCTGAGCACTGCTATCCCGAGGAATATTTGCTGTATGATCAGGAAGTTTCTCCAGTTCCACACCTATTTTCTCAGTTACTCACCCCAGTTTTATCACACAGCCGTAAAGTATTGAAAGATCCCACAGCAAATAATTCTCCATCCAGAGCCCAGGCCACGGAAGTGATGGGATACTCGTGGGGCTGGGAATTGTACAGGAGACGGCCAAAACTGTCCCAAACCTGCAGCAAAAATGAAATATAAATCCACAGGAGCCCAGATTGGGTGCATTTTTATTATTCCAGCAGTGTAATTTTCCCTCAGTCAAACAAACATCAGCAAAAAGAAAATGTTCACCAAGAAGAGCACAAACAATTTGGAAAATAACAACCAAAAATCCAATCAAACTGACCATTCCCATTCAGGATAAATAAATCATTAACAGAAGATGCATAAATACATTCAGCATGATTTAAATATAAATTAGGCACCCCTTTTCATTAATTAAAATCAATTTTAAATTAATTAAAATCAATTAAAATTAATTTTCTAGTTACATGTTTTAGTGTAACTAGAAAAATCACCTATATTGTAGTTCACTTTTATTTTATAGATGCGCTTTTTGTATTTTTATTATTCCAGAATTGTCATTTTCCCTCATGACCAGAGAAGTTGCAGAAATAATTGTCCAAGTTGTTTTATTGTGAAAAATAACTTACATTATACTTCACTTTTATTTTAGATATATACTTCTTAAATTTTTATTATTCCAGAACTGTTGTTTTCCCTCGTGATCAGAGAAGTTGCAGAAATAATTGTCTAACCTATTTTATTGTGAAAAATCACCTATATTATACTTTTATTTATTATGTAAAGGTATAAAATAAATATTTTATGATTATTTTATCAGTATTCGTTTGTTTAATGCAATAGACTTTGCTGCCATGGTAAAAGTTACATAATAATAAATAAAAGATTCCGTATAAACTATTTGCACCACTGAGTTTTATTTCCTGTAAATTACCCAAGTCTGTAAAACAACTACCAGGTTTATTCTGTTTGCACTCGTGAGGCCCCTCTGGAAATTTCCAGATCAAAGAGATTTTTTTTTTTAAATCAGCAGAATACCAGGAAGCCAATTCACCAAAAAAATTGATTTTAACACTATTTTGGTTTTTAATTTCTTAATTATGTATGTTTTATCACAGTCATTGCACATTTAAATGACAGAACCAACACGAGACACTTAAAAGTCAGTTCCTATTTAAGGGAAGAAATACAAAATGTGCTTTTTATTTTGGATGCAGAATATATTAACTGAAAAATTTACTAAGGGATTAATTAATGTTCCTGTAATAGAAAACGGCAGCTTTATCTCCTCTAATTTGATTATGTCATAGCTTATATTAATTCAAACAATCATTCCTATATTTCTTTTTTGTTTTCAGAGTTTATGTCACTTTTAACCTATTTTTATTCTGCTGTATTTAAAAAAAAATTGTAATTTTACTGCTGTATTTAAAAAAAAATGGTAATTTTATGTTGCTACACAGAGTGAGATGCAGTTATAAATAATACAGCTTTTTCTTGAAAACTGAAAGAATTCTCATTTCATGCTGAGCTTGCAAGTACTGTTAGAACCCAAAAATGTCAGGATGCCCAATTCCTTTTATGGCCATGCAGTTAAAAAGTTGACCAGAACTCACCTTGTATTTACAATCTTCCCCTGCAGAAAGGATCAGATCATTCACTGAATTCCAGTCAGTTTTTAAAATCAGTCCATCATGAGCTTTCCACTGAAATGGAAAAAAAATCAATTCAACAGTTGCACCAAGCCTGACAAATTCTATTTATAATATTTATCATTCATAGGACTTGATGATCTTGGAGGGATTTTCCAACTTGACTGATTTTTATGATTCAGCAAAAAATAAATTAAATAAAACCTGAACAAGGAAGAATCAAAGCACAAAAATCTGCACTAAAAACACATTTTAAACAACTGCTTCTTAAAAAATGAAACAGGAAAGGCTTCTGTTGCTTTATTTATGAAAATAAATCATATTAATTAATCATTATTAATGGTACCTGCAGGACTTTAGCATTTGGCTGGAGAGGTTTAATAATCAGCTGCTTCCCTGAGGTGTAGAGAACTTTTCCAGAGTCAGGTCCCCAGGATACGGAGTACACTGGTGTTCCTGTGGGCATGGAAAACATGGAAAACATTCCTGGGGGCTTGGAGGATGAAATCCTGCAGGAACTGCTACAGCAGGACAGGTAGAAGGTCACCACCTGTCCTTCTAATACTGGATTTTTAAATATATATGTGTATATATCTATATATAAAAATACATGTAATATAAATAATAATATAGAATATTGATAATAGATATAACAAAATATAGCATTATATTAAAATACATAATGTATGTGAAGAATACCTAAAATACATACTATATAAATATATATGTAAATAGTACTGTATTATATAAATGTATATTCCATGTTTCTCAAGCCTCATTACCTACTTCCATTTACCACGTTATCAATTTGTAACATTTTTACAAGTGAACAATTTTAAACAACTCCAAGAAAACCAACAGGAAGAGCTGAATTTTATTTATATTCATCTTTTCTACACTGATGTAATTTTATTCACAACTGTCACTTCAGACAGACAGAAAAGCAAAACAATACTCACCAATAGACATCAGAAAATAAAATTTTTCACTCAAAATGATGAGACTGAACACAAATGTGGGTAGAAGAGGTTTTATATTGCAACTAAATTATTCTTTTAAAGATTTTTAGGCTCCATAATTAACACATATTTTTGTTCTGCTGCACATGTGAAAACCCCAAACATCCCATACACAACTTACAAAATAAATGACAATAAAGAAAACTGGCCCACAGACTTCCAAGATTTTTCCCAATTAATTGAAACCTTTCTTTTTAAGACTAAACCCTCCCAGAATTCTGTATCTAGAATAAAGCTGACTGTTCCGTTTTAAAATCATGTTGCAATTTTCAAATTATCCTTTTCTTGAAAACAGAATAAAGCAAAAAATTACATGGGAAAACATCCAGGGAAAAAAAACACTTTAAAAATCAGACTTGCCAACTATGCAAATATTTTCCATATTATTTGACAGGATTTGTCTCCCCTGAAGAAGAAAAATCAAAGGATTTTGCCACTTGATTCCTTGCAAATAAAACTAAAAATGTTAAATAAAGAGCATCTCCAAGTACTAAATTGAGCAAATGAATTAAAATTCTTCAAATAAGCAATTTTGAATATAACCTTATGGTAATAAAAACCCCAAAAGGCTTAAGAAATATTTTTACAGGGTAAAATCCATAAGGACACTTTTGGAATTTTAAGTTCTATTTCATAAAATGACTCAGAAATACTTTTGTATGGGAATATTTTGGTGAGATGTAGACATTTAATTGCTGGAACTGCTACAGTAGCTGTTCTAAAATCATCCAATATCTCCCCACTTAAGCTTTTGAATATTCCCTCTGTGTAAAAAGCTGATTTTATTCTGGTTAAACTCGATTTGAACTCCCAAATATTCAGCCTCTAAATTGAGACCTGGTGTCGTTGCTCCTGAATATTTCTGTACTACATATATTTTCTTTTAGGCAATTTTATGACTTAAAAATACAGAATTATGTAAGATTTTTTTCACTTGTCAACCATCAGAGGAGACAAATCACAGAAACATGTAACATATATTAAATAAACGTGGCACTGGCTGTTTCCTCCTGGCAATTCCTGTTGAAAATGACATAAAATCTGTCACCAGCTGTAGCAGAAATTCGAAATAAACGCATTTTTTTCTGTCCTGTTCTAATGCTGATTTAACAATCAGAAGACTTTTCTATTTAAACCAAATGTTTCACTTTTTTCTGATGGCTGACTACTTAACCACAATTTCCAGGGCTTAACAGCAGGAGCTGAGTTAACTCATTTCCTTCTGCACTTAACAAGAGCTGGCTTGGGAAAACACTGCCAACACCCTGGAAAGGGAAACTCTGGGAACAGACACACTGCAGTGAGCTGATAAACAGCCTCAGGAAGGAATAGGGAGAAAAGATGGGAGAAAGGCAGAAAATTGGGATATGAAGGAGGAACATCCGGCTTCTTCCCATCCCAGTGCGGATGAGCCACAGCAACGGTAATTCCAAGTTTGGGTGAGACTTTGGACTGCCACAGGAGGAGACACATCCATCCATTCAAACTATTTTATATCCTCCTGGTGATAGTTGTGTGGCTCTCTCCAAAGGAACACAGACATCAGGGATAAATCCTTCCCTGTGAGGGAGGGGAGGCCCTGGCACAGGGTGCCCAGAGAAGCTGTGGCTGCCCCTGGATCCCTGGAAGTGGCCAAGGCCAGGCTGGACGGGGCTCGGAGCACCCTGGGATAGTGGGAGGTGTCCCTGCCCATGGAACTGGATGAGCTTTAAGGCCCCCTCCAACTCAAACCATTCCATGATAATCTTGTGGGTTCCCAACACGTATCAGGGAGATCCATGGAAAAAAAGTTCCCTCATCAAAATGGATCAGTGCACTGAGTCAGCTGGAAGGCCTAACACAACATTTCAATGTCAGAAGGAGGAGGAACAAAAGGAAGACTATGAAGGGAATTTAAGGATGAAGAAGTAAAATGCTCAAGGAACAAGAGAGCCAGGAGAGGCCAAGGGGTCACGCCAGCTTTATTCCATACAGGATGGAAGGATGGACAGCTGGAGTGCTCCACAGAAGTCCTGAAAGAGCTAGAGAAGGCACAAATGTATGTTCATGTTTTTGTAGTGAATACAGGCCCAAGATAGGACAGGCACGTTGACCTTCATCCCAAGATAAGAGCCTGCACATTTATTCCTAATACAAAGCATGGAATGAGGCAAAAGAATGTTGGCAATGGGAATCCTTTCAGTTCTTGAGGAGGTGATGAAGGAAGTAAAGAATTGGCCTGAACACAATACACCTCCCTTAAACAACAGCATTCCTGCAGAATCCTGACCCCAGGTATGGAAGTGCTTACAAAGGGGTCTGTGGGATTGTGAATCTGTAAATTTAAAGGGTTTCAGAGCCCCACATGATTTTATGTTAAAAACACAAATACGAGATGACAGTTCTTCCATGGGGACTCAACTGTACTTTTATACCGCACCAAAAACCTGCAGAAATCAAGGAAAATTCCTATTTCAAACTAAAATATATCTTTACTTTGTTACCTTTTTCAAACCTCAAATAAGCACAATTCAGCCCAAAAACTTGAAAACATAAACTGAGAAATAGTAAAGAGTGTGTGCTTCAAATTTCAATTTTTTTTTTAAATTCTAGTTCAGTTGGCTTATCTTTTGACATGAAACACACTGCATCTGCATGTGAACTTCCTTAAAAGAACTGAAATGCATTTTGCATTCACTCCTGTGGTTAAAATGCCTTCGACAGGTTGAAAGAATTTAGATAATTTGTTTTAGAAAGAGATAAGGGTCTGACATTTAACCCAACTCCAGGTGCATGTGGTTTCTTAAAAAATGTCAGAAGGTCACATGGTCTCAATGTATGAAGTCTGAAAAACAAAATTTAGCTCAGTATCTTCACTGAAATAGCACAAAATCCTTAGGGTGGAACTGAGACTGCTGTCTAAAAATATTGCAATACTTTTAATTTGAAAAATTCTTTTTTGAGATCTTATTAAAATGCAGTTCCTCCCGTATTCAACTGTAATTTACATTTATAATTAAGTTTATCTCGGCCTCAAGACCCTTGAACAAACTATCACTGCCAGATTTAGGGTCTGTTATTTAAATACATTTCAGAATAACCCAAATTAACAAATTCTGATGGAATTTTAAGCAAATTATCTTACCTTGCTGAGCTAAAGTGGATCTCAGCATTCCACTTTTAGACCAGATTTTCACTTGGCCATCTTCACCAACTGCAAATGAGCACAGAAATCAGCAAGTTCAATGCAATAATAAGTCTAACAAATGTGCTGCTTGTGTCTTCCTAGGAAACACTTGAGCTAAAATAAATCCAGGTTTTCTTACAGGTAAATTCCTTTTATTTAGGAATAAATTCAAAGATGCAATAGGAAGTATATCAAGGCAAAATATTTAAAATGGTTCTATTGTTATTATCAACAAGTTTCTTCCTTTCCTGAAAATCCCTACAAGCTGCTCCTGGGAAGAGAAAGTCCATCCCAATTTAAGTATCCCAAATTCTGTATTTTTGATTCATCTCTGAACAGTTCAATGGCCTAGAGGCTGACTAAAGAAGTCTGAGGAGCCCCAGGGGAGCAGGAGCAGATTTTATGGATTAAACTGGAGTTTTCACAGTTGATGAATGGTGAAACTGAAGATAACTCTGTTTGGATGGCTTCACTTTTCTAACATAACTCTGTGTTACCAAGTCACTCAGTTTATTTATTAAAGATTAAGTTCTTACACACTACACAGCATTGTCAGGTCTGCATAAGGAGCACCAATTTCCTGGTGTGCTCTCATTTTTTAAATGTACAGCTCTTGCCCTTCAATTTAGGTCTCCCAGATTCAATTAATGAGGAAAAAGGTGCACCTAGAATTTAATGGATTCTTCCATTCAAAGGTAATTTAATTGCCATATTTCAGGTTTTTACATCTGGCCAATGTAGTTTCTAAACGTTTAAAAAACATTTTTAAAACCCACCAAAAATGAAAAATCATTCTTGTGCGTGTTTTGATGCTGTTGGAATATAGCCGTAAATATATTTTAAGTGATGGAGTAGCAATGATTTATTTACTCTTCCTCAAAGTATAGCTGTGGTGTAAGAGGAGTTATCTCAGAGTAGACTGGAAATGGTGCTGAATTCCCACACTCCCAAGAAGTGTCACTGTCATTCAGTCTCCTTAAAAAAAAGGGACTCAAAAGACAACTTTGACTTTGTTTTTGGAGAAGTTCCTGAGGCAAATCTGTCTTTAAAAAGAGCAATATTTCTATCCCTCTGGGATTTCAGAGGAACAGGCCAGACAAGAGTTCCTTGAAGCAGCATTTTAGAGTCAGACTGAGTCTGGAAATGAGCAGATCCAAAATTATCTTCAGTACTTGTGGACTGAGCTGGAATTTGTCCAAAGGAATCAGCTGTCCTCGATCAACAGGAGGCTAAAGAGAAGTCAGACATCAACAGAAATCCCATCAAGGAGTCCAGCACAGGGAATTTAATCACTTCCCCTAACACCAAGATTGAAGTTTTTGACAAAAAAAATGCCCAAAGCAACTAATTATCAAAGATTTAGACAAAAAAAGATACAGAGAAATGCAGAAATTGTGGGATCACTCTCCCAGCATCAATAAAGATAGGCTGCAGGTGCTAATTACACCAGTCCTGATAATTAAGAAAATCACAGGAATATTCGAGATGCTCATGAGGCCTCAGTAAACTTTATTGGCTAAAAAAACCCCAAGTGTGCAGGGATATAAATGTACCAATTTAACAGCCTTTTATAGTAACAGACAGAAAAAAACAAAAAAACCCCAAATATTCTCCTTTAGAAAGTTCAGAAGAGCCACAAAACCATCTAAGCACTCTGATATTAAAACATTCACTTTCAAGTAAATAGGATGACATAAACTAAAAATGATAAATTTTTAATTAGATCTTCTATTAATTTAAAGAGACAACATTAATCTAAAATAGCATTAATTAAATAGTGCAAAATTAACTCCTATTAAGGTGATAACAACCTCAGTGATAAGAAAATAGATTATAGGTAACTTGATTTAGATTGTTGATTTTGTGTTTCCATTTTCCCCTTTCTCACAGAATTTCAAGCATTGTCTGAACACTGAACAGACTCAGTTTTATTCATTCAAATTCAATGTAACTACAAGTTAAACTATGAAATTTAGGGTTACATTCTAAACATACGTCAAGGATTTAATTATTTCTCAAAAACAGAATATTGCATTTATCCTGTAGCATAAAGTCCTTACATTCCACACACTTTATTTCTCATTAATTTTAATACTGTATTTTTGTACCCTTACATTTTTCACGGCACATCTGCTTTGTGTATTAAAAAACCTGAAAGCTTGATCTTGAAAGAGCTCTTTAATGATTTTAGGTTCCAAACCACCTCATTAATGTAAGAACACTCACCTGTAACCAGTGCTGTTCCCTCATAATTCCACCTTCCTGCAAGCACAGCTCCACAGTGTGCTTCCACACTTTTTTCCACTCTTCCTAACTTGGAAATCAAGTGGAATTTCCCTGAAGATACAGCACATATAATTTAAATAATTATATATCATTAAATTACATATGAAATTATTAATTTACATCTGATGACAAGCAAATGCTTTTTTCATTGCACTGAGGGAACAGAGACTTTCAAATTACAATTTGCTGCCTTATACACAAGAAAGGGAAAATTTTAGCCACATGCCTGGAGTAGGTGGAAGTGACTGGACCTCACACTTTTTAAATACTGGTCCTTTATTTTTATTAAGTACTGAAGTTAGAACTGTCCTCAATCTGAAAGTGCCTTTCCAGTTCTGGAGACTTTCAAGAGGGAGACTCCCAGCCTATCCAAATACAGATTATATAAAACATGCATGTTTTGTTCAGTAGCTTCTATAGACTCTAAAATGCTGACCTAATATAAAATTATCAATAAAAAATGAAAAAAAATCTAATCACTTACGATTTGTGCTTAATTTGCAGTTTAAAGCTGACATAGTTTTTATTTTTAGAAAAAAAACAGCAACAGGATCAATGTAAATAGAAAGTAAAAGAACAATATCCCCCAAGAGATGCATCTCAGAAGGAAACCCAAGAGGATTAAATTTACATTTGCCCTAATTTCAAACATCTGCAGTTCAACCAGGAATTAATGCAACCCTGTAAAGACATTACACTCCTTTTCCCTTGGATTCAGCAAGTTTCCAGGAATCCTTATCACAGAGAGGAACTGGCTGTTACAGAAGAATTGTAGGAATAAGCTGTTGCAGGAAAATTCATGCAGGAACAAAAATCTGGCTGTGTGCAAAATCAATTCCTAGTCTTCCTGGGGAGGAGGGAAAAAAAAACCCAAACCCAAGCAATCCTCAAACCATCTTGCTCCCAAAATAAAGTCTCCTGTACTTGAGTGACATAAGCACTAAGTGGTATGAAATGATAAATAATTTAAATTGTTTTACCATCAGAACTCGTTAGAACGAAGCTCTCAGCCTGGGATTGCTTCTTCCCACCAATCCCTCTGGGAAACCAGTGCAGATCTATGGGATAAACATCATCTGGAAGTTTCACCACTCGAGTGGTCTCACTGGTTAGAGGGTTCCATTTCATGATCTGGTGATCATCGCTGCAGGAATAGAGCTCGTCAGCTGTTGTCCATCCCACACAGCTCACTAATTCCTTATGTTTCCTTAAATTAAGGAATCTGAACAGTTCAATTATTAAAAATAAGCTTACAAAATATCCCCATCTCAGCCACACAAAACTGCAGGGACAATACAGGAAGATTATTTTGATAAGATTACATGGAATGTTTTACATTTTAAAAAATATGGTTCTTTTTTTTTTTGTTCTTAGGTGCCAAGAGGAGCTGGTGACAATTCATCCAAAAATAAAGCAAGTTGTCACGTAAAAATGTAATTCTTATTATGATGCGAAGTTATTGGAACAGTTGAAATGTTGGGTTATACATTTAGAAAGGTCTTAGTGCACAATACAAGTGCAAAACACCCAACTATCATTCCAAGGTGTTGGTTTAGTAACACCACATCATATACAAAATCTTGTATTAGTAGCAAAATTACAATTTTGTTTGCATTTGCTCTGTGCAAGTAGATACATCCCTGCTCCTATTTACTGTCTGGGAAAGCTTTAACTTAGCACTGCAAATAAGAAGGAAAACTCAAAACTTTCTAGCAAAATATTGAGATTTTGAAAGGAATATATTACTTCAAGAGTGTTTGGTATCTCCTAAAATCTCCTATCTCCTTAAAGGCTGCACTGAATGAAAAGGTGAATAAAGGAAAAAGAGGGGAAATAAAAGTTACCTACAATTCACTAATATTATACTGTAACTTTCATGATAAAGAAATATTTTCTGAAAGAGTCTATTCAGAATAAACACAGTATTCTATGTCTTTTTCTGTGACAAAGGATATGTTTTGGTTCCTTTAAAAGTGAAGTCTTCAGTCTCATCTCAGTTGTTCAGATGAAGAATTAAAACCATGAAACTGTAATATACAGGAAAATAAATACATATATGAGAGTATAGGTGCATAGAAAAACATCCAAAATTAAAAAGGAAGACACTAACACTAAAATAAAAAGTTCTGAAGTGATGTTACATTAGTACTGGGTAAAAATAAGCACTAAGGCAGACCTGAGTTTAAAGGGAATTTCATTTCCACATTATCCAACAGTATAATTATCTTATTGCTGAGTATAAACAGAGTGGACGACTGAAAGAAAGTGATGCTGGGAACAGAGAATCCTTGAATTGTTAAGGTTGGAAAAGACCTTTGGGATCAAGTCTGAAACACTTAAACTGCTTTAACAGGTTGAAGCACTGGAGTTCCCTTATCCTGACACAAAGCCAGGAAGGGAAAATCTGTTATTTGCCTTTCAAAGACAAGCTCAAAACTTTATTATAATTTTTAATACGATTTAATCGCTCTGTATGTGCCCCTAAAAGGCTGAACGCCACCCTGGGCCATCCACAGGTATATCCATCACTACCCATCCCATGTATTCCCTACATACAACTCCCAGGGAAGCCAGCAGCGGCTCAGCTGGAGTTTCAGGAGAGACGGGGCAATAACCAGGAGTTATCCCGGCTGGGAGAAGCCAAAGTGCTGGACACGGCAGCCTCACGCCTCCTCCCTTTCCCATCCGGAGCTCCTGGCCAGGAGATGAGGATCAGCGGTGGAGATGGAGCGGGAGCGGGATGGGGGGAGCGCAGTGAAGGAAAAGAAACGGGATGGGGGGAAGAGCAGGGAAGGAAAACCAGCGGGAAGAATGCGGGAGCACCAGGAAGGAAAACGAGCGGGCGGGATAGGGAAGGCAACGGGAAGAGAAGCAAAAGGGCGGGATGGGGAGAGCGCAGGGAAAGGAAAACAGCGGGCAGGATGGGGGAACACCGGGAAAAAGACACCAATCCCTCGGGACAGCGCCGGCCACCACAGCCCGCTCTCCGGCCGTGCCAACACCCTCTTTTCCCTCAGTTTCCAGCTTCCCAAGCGGCAGATTATCCAACCCTCGCTAAGAGCCGCCCGCAGCCGGCGGTCAGGGCTCCCCCGCCCTCCCCTCCGCTGTCCCCCGGAGCTCTCCGTCCGTCCCACGCCCAGCCGGGGGTCACGGCTCCCGACCCTCTCGCCCACCGCTCCGGTGACTCAGCCGAGGGGAGGGGGACGGCGGCCGCCGCCTCCCCAGCGCGCCTTTACCTGCGCGGGCAGCGGGAGGGAGCGCGCAGAGAGGCGGCCGGAGCCCGCTCCCAGCAGAGCCCGCTCCCGGCGGCTCCCGGGACGATCCTGCCTCCCGCTGCCGTCCCCGTAGGAGCGGCGGGACCTGCTCCCCCCAAAGCCAAGCGCCGCCGTCTCTATGGCGACTTCTCGCGAGACTTCATCTTCTTCCTCGTCCTCCTCCTCCTCGCCGCCACCTCACGGCTCCCCCCCTTGCCCCCCCCAAAGTGCCACGGCGCCGTCCGTTAATTAATTAAACCCGCATAAAAACCGCCGCGATCCCACCATTTTTATTTAAATTTTTTCTACTTTTAAAAATTTTTTATAATTTTTTTTATTATTTTTAAACCGGCGCGTGTCGCCCAGCAACCAAGCGCCGCCCACTGACCTACTTCTAAAATTAAAATTAAACCCTTTCTACGCCGGCACGGCCGCGGGGCTGTGTCACCGCGTCACCCTCACCCCCCAATGTCTCCCTTCACTCTGTCTTTCCCCCCAAAAAGCCGCTCCCGGTGGGATTCTGGGCGCTTTCCCCTCCCTGCCATAACGAATACAAGATGGCGGGCGGGGGCGGCGGTGCCGTTCAAACCCGCGGGCCCGGCCCCTCCCGTCCCAGCCTGCCCCGCGCTTTTCTAACGAATTTCGGTTCGAGTTCGCCGTTTCGGCGCCATTTTCGAGTGTGGAAGCGGCTGAACTTCTACAGCAGCTGGAGCCGCCCGCGCTGCCGCCGCCTCGCCGGGGTAGGGAGCCGCCGGGACGAGCAGGTACGAGCTCGGCGAGAGGAAGCGATGGTGGTTCGCCTCGGGGCGGTGGGGTTGGGGAGGGGGCTTCGCCCGCGGGGAGCGCGGCGGAGGAGGTGCCCTCAGGGGGCTGCCCCGGGCTGAGGGCGTTGAGGGAAAGGTGCTAATGAAGAGAAGGGAGCTGATGAGGAGAAAGGCTGGAAGTGTTGAGGGGAGACAAGGGGTGGGAGAGGGAGCTAAGGACTGCTGAGGGTAGGACAGGGGGTGCTGAGGGGAGACGGGGGATGCTGAGGAGAAGGGCAGGGGGTGCTGAGGGGAAGGCGGGTTCTGCCCCGCGCCTTATTTTCCCACTTCCCTCCTCGCCCTGAGGGAGAAGAAGCGGCGGCTGCGCCTCTCCCCAGGGCCGGGCTGCCCCGCTCAGGGTCCTCCCGAGGGGTCCAGGCGCGGCGTGTCCGTCCTGGCTGCTGTCGGCAGAGGGGTTTGAGGAGGGGGTCACGGAGAGGCTGCGCAGCCCGAGGGTTCCCGCTGTGCCCTTAGGGACCCCCGGGGACCGTGGCTCCGATATCCGCGGGGGACGGGGAACGCGTTTCGATGGCGGAGAGATCCGATTTTAATCCGCTTGGAGCAGGGACCCTCCTAGCGCCTGCTGCTTTGATGCTTGAAGGATGAGCGAAAAATCCCAAGAAAGCTCTTAACGGCTGGCCATTCACTTAAAAGAGTTGGACTCGATGATCCTTGTGGGTCCCTTCCAACTCGGAATATTCTGTGATTCTGTGACTTGGAAAGAGCGCGACAAGGGTGCAGTCGGGCTCCTCAGGCTTTAAAAAAGCCCCAGATTTGTCACTGACGGGTTGGCGCTATCAGATTTAATCGGTTGTTAATAAGGAAGCTTTTCTGTCCGTCTCTGGCTCTTTTTTCGCCAACCCTGTAAGAAAAACGGCACTTGGCAGGAGCCCGTGGAGAGATGCTTTTAGCAAACACCTTCGAACTTGGTCGGGGGAGGGGCTGGGCACGAATTTGTTAAATTTGTTGGAGACTATGTGGCAGCTGATTTATCGCGATTTGAAAGCTGAGGTCAAGTAGTTAGGCTTGTTCATTCTGTTGAAGTATCTGAGGGGGGGAAGGGTTGGGAAGGTAAATAGGTCTATATTGCACAATTCTGTTGGAGTGGAGCAGTTTGGAAAAAAAAAATAAATGTGGTGCTTTGAGAGGCTGTAATTGTCTGAGACAGCCATTGCGGAACACTTTTGAACGGGGGCATAGACTCAAATTGCCTGAAAATGAGTTTTGTCTCTCATTTCCCCCCTCCCCCATTGTCCCAAATGAAGGACTCTCATGAGAGTGTGGGTTGGGGGTAGGTCTGAAAACGTCAAATGATTGGCACCAATTGTAAGATGACTTTCTAACCACGTCAGTTTTTTATCTTGTGAGAAGTAAACTTTCTCATGTCTGTTTTTCTGCGAACTCACTTCGCCACTTGCTGCAATTTCAACTCTTCGGGGGGGAGAGTTTCGCTCCTCACTCGCCTTTTCTTCTCATCGGGTGCTTTCTATTTCTGCGTTTTGGGAGCTGTGCTGAAGGGCCAGCTGATGGCTTTTGTAATCGTCCTTGCTCAGTTAACTTTAACATCACAACTAGATGAAGGTATTTCGTTTTGCGTTCTCTGTGAAATGTTGAATGCTGGCAGGAGGGGTTGTGTTGTATTTTGTGAGATGAGTGTGTTGATTTTAATTGTTTAAGAGTCAAGTCTTTGCTGTAATGACACGGGTCTTTTGTTTCTCTATCTGTTTATCAATTTATATATATACATTAAAAATATTTAGCACGGATTATTGAAAGTAAAATAAGTGTCAGGTCTGAAATGTAAAGAGTTCTTCCAGGGCAGTACAGACATGTGGCTCCTCGGTTTGTTATTCAATGTGTCTTTAACTCTTTTGGCCCCAGCATCACGGTGGCTTTCTGTGAGCAGAGTCACTGCCCTGAACGTGCCCATACGAGTTGTCAGCAGGTCGATTCATGCTGTTAATACAGATTAGGCTCAGCCCCTTGTTTTGGGGGGTGATGTATTTTAAAGTATATCATTATGAAACTAATCTCGATATTTTGTTTCAAATTTGGATTTTTGTCTGCTAAATACCTCTAGTCTTAAGTTTCTAAATGAGTCAAACATCTGGGCAGATGTGTAGGTAAATTCCTTAGGGGGTTGCAGCTCAGTGCTGAGATCACGGGGTTTTCTTGTTTGTGTTAGCAAAGGAAATAGAGCCCTTCGGTAGTTTGATTGCTTGGGATGGAAGGGAAACAGCCAACAGGGATCGTGCGGAGCAAGAGGACCAAAACCTCCACTGCAGCCCATGGGAAGGGCAGGGAGCCCTTGGAGGAATCCTCCAGTGACATGGAAGTGGAAAAAGAAGGCAACGGGGAGCTTGGCAAAGCACCTCCACAAGGTAGGTCTGACTGTCGTGGTGCTCACTGAGCCTCTTCAGCAACAACGGGCACTTGCATTTACCGACTGTTCCAGATGGGATTTGCTCTTTTCCCTATTACAAAGGAATGCTGAAAGCCTAGACTCCTGGCAAATTTAAACTGCTTTTTAAATGGTAAAAAGAGCTTGCAAAGAGTTAAAGGGTTTGGCCCAGTACAAGTGCAAAAGCAATTTGTAGACTTTCTCCTAATAAAGTCTATTTCATATTCCTGATCTGGAACATTGTACTGAAGATTGTGGTACAACAGCAGGATTTTTCAAATTTATAGGCAGCCAATGGCATGGGATTTCTTGGAATGGAATAAATGTCAAGTTTATTTACTTAACTCTTAAAATGATTTGACTTTCTTTTTCATGAGGCAGTGTATTTTCTTGAGTTCCTTGAGTTGAGCTTTTGCAGAAAATATCTGGAAAAACAGCAGCTGTGTGACTTTTTAGGTGGCAGTTACTAAAGGCAGGTATCTGACAAATACAATACATTTAAATTGATGACCAAAACTGCTGCCTCTTTGAAGAAGGAGTTGCTGGTGCCCGTTGAAAAGTTGCTTTGCTGATATCCAGGGGGCCAGTTTGTTTTCGTAACAAACTTCCTGTCTTTGCAGAGCAGTCGTGCTGTCATTACAGCTTTCAGAGCCTTGTGCAGCCATCCCCAAATCTTGCAGAGTGACTCGTGAGCACGCCTGAAATGTGGCTTTGCACTTATTAATTAGAAAGCCTTCGCCTGTTTCAGATTTGCAGGCTTATTGAAGCTGTTGTAATTGCAGGGTGCCTGTTAAAAGGGTGTTGGAATAAGAATTACATAATGAAAGAACAAACTCACTGGTGCATCGATGGGACATCTTAAGTATCTCTTAAAAAAGATTCAGTTTGTGGACAGAAGAATTTTAATTCCACTTAGCTCATCTTAATACTTACAGGCCAAAATGTAGGTTTGGTTCAGATAG
This sequence comes from Atrichornis clamosus, assembly GCA_013400975.1. Taxonomy (NCBI): domain Eukaryota; kingdom Metazoa; phylum Chordata; class Aves; order Passeriformes; family Menuridae; genus Atrichornis; species Atrichornis clamosus. The sequence continues at coordinate 54,518 of WBMZ01009061.1, read as the reverse complement.
AATTGGTGTTTGCTTTTTCGGTTGTACATTTTAAAAGGTGTCAAGTCCTTGAGAACTTACAGGGGGTTTTTTGTTTTTTTTTTTTTTAATTTCTTTCTGTTTATTTTGGATGGTTTTTAGCAGCTTCAGAGGAGGTGGTCGATAATAGAAGTTTAGAAGAGATTTTGGGTAGCATCCCTCCTCCCCCACCTCAAGCAATGACCAATGAACCTGGTGCTCCTCGGCTCATGATACATCACATTGTAATCCAGAACTTCAAATCCTATGCAGGGGAGAAAACTTTGGGACCTTTTCATAAGGTATCTTTCTTTTACATTAAGTATTTTTTAAATGAAGGTAAGACTTCACTCTGTGATATTATTCCTTCCTGTATTTTCGTGTAAGCTGACCTCAAAATAACTGAAAAATATTTAAGGTTTGGAAATCTTTTGAGAATAATATTCTAAATTTTCATTATTGAACAGTAGAGAAAACAGTTAAGTGCAACTTTTCGATCCTGTGCAGTTTTAATTTGTCAGTACAGCTTAGACAAGCACACTTTTCTCTTGATTTCGTTTGCTGGAGAACTTTTAGGGCTGTGTTTGAAGAAAGAGAATATTTTTGAGTGCCCACAAGAGACTTATGTGGCTAATCATGAAACTTTCCTTGTGACCGTGCCTGCGAAGTGCAGGGCTGCTTTGGGTTAACCAGTTCAAAAGTAGAAAGCTGAGCTGAGGTGTGGGGGTTTTTATTAAATTTTACCTTTGGCAACAAAACCTGAGCTATCAAACAGCAGTTACATGCACCAGGAATAATTGTGTTTTAAACTGTTCACAAATGCACTGGGTGATGTACACTGGGCAGGATCTATTTCCTTGTAAATATAACTTTTTTTTCCCCCCTTCTGTTATGCAGCGTTTTTCATGTATTATCGGGCCAAATGGCAGTGGAAAATCCAATATCATTGATTCCCTGCTTTTTGTATTTGGGTATCGAGCACAAAAAATCAGATCCAAAAAACTCTCAGTGCTGATCCATAATTCTGACGAACACAAGGACATCCAGAGCTGTTCTGTGGAAGTCCACTTCCAAAAGATCATTGACAAGGTATGTATGATTCTAGGCACAACAGGGGAGCTTTTTTTGATTTCCTTTAAGCATCTGAAAAACTTTTAATATTTGCTTATTTTAGTTGGAGCTGCGGAAAACTTCATAACATGATTAGTTTACCTTTGGGATATAAACCATCAATGTTAATTAACTTTAAAAAAATCCTCTATTGAGTAGTGCAGCTCTTAAAATATTAATAAGGATTCTTTTTTTATTTTCTGCAGGACTAATATGTGGTACATGTCAGTTTTAAAACAATTTAGAAATACTTAACAATCATTTTAAGAAAAGTCATTTTAGACTTGTGATCTCGTTTACCTCAAGTAAATAAAACTTAATTCTGCAATTAAAAGAATTTTATAAAATATTATAAGTCTATGTTTAGATGTATTATATATTTTAAAATGTATAACATGAGCATGTGTATTAAGAAATAAAACCTATTTGAACAAAATTTGTCAAACCAATTAGAAACTATTTTAGGTTATCTAAATTTAGGTAAATATATAATGAATCTGAAACTTATTTACACTTTGTGTACTGTAAACATGCCTGCAATTTTGTAACAGATTTTTCAGCAAAAGTTCTGGACCCCACATCCTCCCACTAAATTTTTTTGAAGCTGATACTTTGTTTGAATGAAATAGAAAGTGTTGGCAAATTAAAAAAAAATACATATTTTGCTTGCTGCTTCATGTATTGATGAAAACTTTAGCACTTTTTTGTTGATTTATTGCAATTGCAGCACAGGGAATTTATTTCTCTTAATTTAAATTTCTTTTTTGTGCACATATCCAAACTTTTAAATTTGGGATCAACCAAAAGAGTGGGAAGTGTACATTGAAATTTCAAAAATTGTGTTAATAAAGTGGAAGTATTTCTACCCTTTTTTAGGCACTGTTTTAAAAGACATTTATTTTTTAAATTTTTGTGTTTATAATAACCAAATTCAAAAATTAGGCAATTAATTTAAAAAAAAATTTTTTTTTCACTTTGTATTAACATTCAGAAGCCAACTTTATGATCTAAAAACCCTCTGCAACTACTGGAGAGCAATTTGATAGCTCTTGGAGGTTAATCTGGGGAAGTGGGAGGCCAGTTTAAATCTTTACAAGCAGCTTGCATCAATTTTAACTTTTTAAAGCCTGGTACCAGCTTTATTTTAGCTGCTGCTTTGTATGTAAATGGAAGATAACTTTCAAAGCTGCTGATGTCATATTTGTCACATCTTCAATGTTTGGCTTTTTTCTCTTCTCCAGTTTCTCTGCTCAGCTGAAAGCAGCTCCTTTTTCTAACTAGAAGAGAGGAGCTGCAAATGCAAACAGCACTCAAGTCACTCAGGGCTTCCCAAAGTCAAATTTCCAGGGTGGAATAGCACAGCCACTCTGCATTGGAAGTAGGCCTTTTCCTTTGTGATTTGAAGCAGTGGTAAAGAGAATAAATGCAGGATTTTCAAAGCAATATCTTAGATTAGAGGTGGGAAAAGCATAATATGAAGGCAATTCACTTTAACCAATTTGGGCTGGGTTTTGTCCAATTCTCAAAGGGATTTTTTTTGTTTGTTTTTTCTCTCTCTTTTTTTTTTTGAGAGATGCAGTTTTAAGCTAGTTTCTACTTCTACAACTCAGAGTCCAGTTCACTCAAAACCTGAACATGATAAAACTTATCTACTTAATTGTGAAATAGGAGGTAATTATACTGATAGAGTAATTGTTTCTCTGACTTTGTGTTTCCTCAAAACAGGAAGGAGATGATTTCGAAGTCATTCCTGACAGCAAATTTTCTGTATCTAGAACTGCTTATAGAGATAATTCTTCCACCTACTACATCAATGGGATCAAAAAGACATTCAGAGATGTTGGGATTCTTCTCCGAAGCCACGGAATTGATCTGGATCATAACAGGTTCTTAATTTTACAGGTTGGTGTGTGAATAAAAACAATTTTCCAGTTGTATTTCCAGTTACAACTATGAAAAAAAAATCCTGTCCAGGTTTGAAATCTTGAATTGGAGGCCTTAAAGTCCTTTAGCAGCACATCATGGTTTGCATGCTCTGCTGAAGATGCGAATCATTATTTGCTGCTTTAGGAATTGAAGGCAGAGAAGCAGTTTGGAAGCTCCTGATATCCATTTTTCCAGTAGGAATGGTGTGTTCCTGACAAGTGGATGAGTGGCAGAGTTGTGGTGCTCGTTCCGCCCTAGCAGCACGTAAATATTGGCGTAGTCAAATCAACCTTAAACCCCAATATTCTTGTGCTGCTTCAGCGTGGCAGAGATTCAGCAACTTGTGTGTACTTGGAGATAAAAGTGCATCAATATTCACTGGAATGTGAGTGATTCTCCTGTTCTCTGCAGCTCTCATGTGGACACGTGGTTTTACTGAGGAGTAAGTATGGAAAAATGAACTGTGCATTAAAACTGAGTGCTAGGAAAATCCCATGGAGTGTGTTTGTTGTTTACACTTGTGTAACCACTGCAGAGGACTCGAGGAATGGCAGGATTATAGCAAATTCAGGCTCTGCTTTTAAGTTACAGGTTACAACACATTCTGTAAAAATAGTCACAGAGTTTGTCAATATAATATCATTTATGTTCATGTTTGACCTTCAAATTAGGAGGCTTGCTTGTATCTGTTTGCTGTTTTAAAAACAGGCTGAGGAGAGCCCCACTAATTTTTTTTCCTAGTTTTTAAATAATGAGAATTTTGCTATGTGCCAAACAATTACTTAAAATGTAAATAGAGTGAAAGTACTTGATAGAAGTATTTAAATATTAATTCAATTGAATAACTATTCCTGCAATTACTACCAGGTTCCAAATCTGCTCTGGAGAGTCTTGGCCTAGAAATTAGTGATCAGTGAGTTTTAATAGAGTTTATTTTAGGCCTGTTTCTGTCAAAGGAGCTTCCAGTTCCCCTCTTAAAAAAAAATGTATAAAAAATTGTAGCTGGGTCGCTGTGCTTGCTTCACTTCCTCAAGCCTTTTTGTGCCGTCCTTTTTTACAGCTACACCCACAAAAAGAGGATATCTCTGTTTTCAAGTCTCCATGCCAATTAATTCTTTCCTCCAACACTTTATTCCTGTATTTTCTGTTTCAAGATGGAGCGAGAAGAACCTCAAAGAAAACAATTCGTAGTAAATACACCCTTTTTCTTATACAGTTGTGAAGTATCATTTTGCTAAAATTCCCAGAGGGGAGAAAATGTAAAGAGAAAGATGAAGCAAGGTAGAAATGCTGATGCAGAGATACCTAAAGCTCAATGTTAAAATTCCCTTGTACCCCTGGGAGCAGGGAAGGGGGAACATTTGGGAAGGAGCATTACTTTTAAAATTTATTTTCTATTTTTTTCCCCCAAATGCAATTTGTTTTCTTCTCCCACTAATTGTTTCCCAATCAGTTACCAATGAGGAGAGCCCACCTTTTCCTAAAAGCTGGAGTTTCCCTACAAAGGGAATTAAGGGGGAAGTAGAGCCAGTATCAAGGCATAAAACAGTGGTTTCCCACCATCATTTCTTTCTTTCATCCCACCAGACTCTTTGTCTCAGCAGCTGTACTGAGATTTTCTGTTTCTTTAGCCTTTCTGACTGAGGGAAGGTCCTTTCCCTTTGCACATCAGGTTTTGTGCCTTTTTAAAGTGAAATCCACTGATTTGACTGTCCAAAATTGAGTATTTCCAGTTGGGAAATGTAGCAATATTTTCCACACAACAACAGCAGAACTTCAAATCCCAAGTCCTAAAATTTATAGTTAGAAGTAAATAAGACCACCTAAGGCTGTGGACTGTTATCACCAGGATTGCCTTTTTTTTCCCCTATTGTTCTCCAAATTATTTAAAAGTGAAGGGATAAATAATAGGTTTATTTGGCTTTGACCTTTGTTTTTTTTATAGCAAAACTGTGAGTTTAATGAAGCAAAGTCTAACCTGATACCAAGTGTTTCTCATTTAAAATAAGTTACAAATCTCTTTGATTTTTTTTTTTTTTTTTTTTTTTTTTTTTTTTTTTTACTTTGTCAATAGGGTGTGATTAAAATATTTCATTTGGGGTAAAAATGTTAATTAAGGATTATCAAATGGTGGTTTGGGTGTGTGACAGAATATTCCCAGGTTGGTACTAAAGAAGATGTTGTAGGAGAACATGTCCTACATGTAGTAACAACACCTTTAGAGACTTGATTTTATCTTGCTAACAGTTACCATTACTCATGGAAAATACTTGCTTTTTAGAAGACTGCTTTTTTTTTTTTTTTTTAAAGTTACCATTACTTATGGAAAATACTTTCTTTTTAGAAGACTTCTTTTTTTTTTTTTTTGTTTCCTTTTCCCCATTTCACCCCCTATTTTGCAGTCTTTTTTTGCTGATTTTGGTGCTTTTAAGAATAAAATTTGAACGTTTAGGCCAGACTGAGTTTTGATACAGGTATTTCTGCTAATGCAAACTGAAAATATTAAAATCAAAGTATTGATGACTTCTGTGAATAACATTACAAAAAACACCCGTGGAAAACCAGAAAATGTGAGACTAATGGAGTAGTTCTAGAAGAATTAGAAATTCTGTGCCTGAACTTGCTAATTGAAATAAGTCTGGTTTAAAAATTAGTCTGGTTACAATGGGATATTGCCAACACAGAACAGGAGGAGTTTGTCACTTTTGTGATCCTTAAGCTCTAACACTCCATATTTCATGGTTTTAATTCCTCTGTGCTTTTTAATACTTCAGGATGAGACCATTTTTTTGCATTATAATAATAATAATTATTACAAATATTATACATTTTTAATGAGCTTGCCACAGCCTGAAACTGCAACAGGGAAAAGTGCACCTTCTCATTTAAAAAAGAATGTTCTAAGCACTGGGGTAAATCTGGTTTCTTGCTGCTGGTTTTGTGTCTTCCACACCTAATGCCTCACTCCAGGAACTTGTAGATCTGTAAAGAACAACAAATAAAATTATTTAGCTTTCACTGACAGCTTTGGAACTCTGCTCTGACCAGGCTGATAAAACTCAGAGTATGTTTAGACTGCGGTGACTCCTCTGAACAGGTTAACCTTGAGGTGAGGAAAAAAACCTCAGCCTCCTTATCCTGGCTGCTTTCCTCTAAGGAATGATAAAAGAAATGGGAGCTCTTGAAGGAATTTCAGTGTTGGACACGGAGTGGGGGCATGGCTGGGAGCAGAGGCACCCACTTCCACCTCTGGGAAAAGAGAAGTGGAGTCACTTTTCACAGCAAAGTTGTGAAATTAATTTTACATTCATGGTGGCAGACTTCTAAACTGATTTCAGTTTACTTCAGCAGCCGCTTGCAAACAGATTGAAACTGGTTTAAGTACATTTTGTACTAATTACAGTCATATTTCACTTCAACGTATTTGATAGACTTCATTAAAATATTCTCCTGTCATCCTAAGCAGGTACAAACAGCTCCAGTGCTTTTATTGGTGTGTACTTTTGTAACTGATTGGAACTCAGTCTTATCCTGTGGCAGGATTACGTTCCCAGAAAGGAAGGTTTGTCAGGTTTTTCACCTGCTCCTTTGTGGAAATCATGTAGGAGTCGCTTCCAGTGTATTGGGGAGGAAAGGAAGGACAGGAGATTTTCTTCTCCTTGGAGATAAACCAGAAATTCCCAATTGTTGAGGGCTGCATTCCTGATGGGACACCAACATTGGAGCTGAGGGCACTGAGCAGAGCATGAGCTGAAAAACTCTGTTGGGATTATAAATGGAATTATTAAAAAATCTGTGCTGCCAGCATTGGGGGTGAAGAGAGGGTTGTTGTGGTAAGATTTCTGCAGAAAAACGTGGAAAAATGGGCAGGAGAAAAGCACTTTTCTAGGGGCAGTGTGTAACTGAGTGATCATGGAAGAGTTTCATTAGAACACACCAATAACAAAGCAAACATCACAGGCTGTGTTTGCCAATTCCTGACTGAAATTCCAGAGTGACTCTAGATTTGTACTCAATTTGGGTTCTTGTATTATACACAGGAATGGCCTTAAAAAAGCTTCTAAAATTAGCCAGATGTGCAAACAGCTCAACAAAGGCTACTTTTAAATTATTTCCAGAATGCAGAACAGTAGTTTTGTGCAAACAACTGAATATTGGCTAACAGGCTCATATTCCAAGTTTCTCCTCATCTCTGGACAGTAGTGACATTGTAGATTTTTATATGTCCATTTATTTTTTTATTTGACTTTATCTCCCACTGAGCTTTCCTGGGAAGGCAGAGCCTGGAGTCGAGTGTTTGGTGCTTTCTCCCCTCCTGTTTATTCACCATGTGGTAACATTGAAAGGTAAAAATGAGATACATGAAGTAATAGCAACAATAACATGGAATTGCAGGGAAAAAAAATTCCAAGACAACCTGGTGTAGTTTACAAGAGCTGTATCACAGCAGGAGAATAATGGGATTATGGCACTATTGGTTCTCTCCATACATAGCTTCCAAAATCCATGTATATGGAATTGGAATTCATGGTCAGAACTTTGTGAGTAGAGAGTATGGGTCAAAATAAATTGAAATTACCAGACTGGAAAATTGAAAATACCCAAATTAAGCATTTATTTTGCCTTTCCTTACTGTACTACTGTTTAAAGAGTTACCATTTTGGTAAAGTGGGGAAAAAAGCCCCAAAGCCAAGTGTGAGCACTGCCATGCTTGTTCCACATAAAAAAAATTTTTAAATGGGAGAGAGGGTGAAAACAGTGGAAGTTACAGACAGGGAAAGGGAGAGATTTGTCTCACTTTGCTTCCTAGAGGTTTTCCTAAGAGAAAAATGCACTTTGGTGCCTTATTGTCAAGAAATGGATGGCACAAACCAGCCAGAAAATAAATATTTAGTGAGGCAACTGGTGTCAGATGCAGCAAGTCAAAATTAAAATTACACAGCATCCAGGCTACTTTCCCTGTGCTTTTACTTCCCACTGACCTTTGCAGCAGTTCCAAGTTCTGGCAAACAGGTGGAACTGGAGCTGAATGGGAAAAGAGCCTGCAGCTCTGCAGTAGGGACGTGGTAGTAGTGCTGGTTCTACTCTCAGTGTGCAGGAGGGGGTGGGAGTGAAGGACCAAAGGGAAAACAGGAATTGCCATTTCCCAAAATCAGTGTTGGGTTTGGTAGCTTTTAAACGTGTAGAAAACCAGCTTTTATAACAAACATTCCAGAGGTTTTAACGTGTTCCTCCTGGAAGCAAATCCAGTGGCCCTGTGTCACTCTGGCTTTGCTCCTCGTGCTGATGATGCTGAGAAGTTGTTTCAGCTCCTGTAGAAGTTTTTGCAAAATCTGTTCATGTTGCTCTTACTTCAGTGTTTGAGAGAAACTGAAACATTGCTGTGGTCTGGAAAAATAGATTAAAATAAACATGATTGTTATTGTATTAAGAGAACTTTGCCTTATGCCAGGTCACCTTTGTCTTGAATTTCATGTTAAAAAGTGAAGAAAATAATTGTAATTTGAATTATTAAGACGGATTTTCTTCAGTTGGACAAACAAATACCAGGTTTTGGCTGTGGCTGCTCTAATCCTCCACAGAAGTGTGAGTTAAGTTGGTTTTTATAACTGCAAACACAATTACATTTTATTTACCCATGCATTTCTAGTACTATTTCATCCCAAACATCCCTTAATCATGTGATGATTGACAAATTAAATGATGTCCTGATCACTGCATTCAGATCAATTAATGCCATTTTCTTTATGTAATACCATAAAGTTGCAAATTAATTCATTTATTTAGTAAGCAAATTAAATGTACATATTGACAAATTACAGGATTATTGGAATTATGCTGTAACAGGAGTTATGGTTGGGATTACAGTAAAGTTTCCTGATTCCCACCCATCACTCAAAGATTTTGGTCTCAATAAGAAAATTTCCTTTTATGTGTGTTTAAAAAGCCTTAAAAATTTGTATGTTATAAAAAATATGCTAATACTACAGTGAAACTACTAGAATACTGTTCAGAATTAAAAAAAAAAGCTGATTGCTTTAAAAATACTAAATATTCTTAAAAATACTAAATATTATAGATGCAGTTGTCATACCTAAAATTTTGTGGTAGTTTAATGGGATTTTAAAACCAAATTATCTATTTTGACCATTCCCCAGCCAGGGAAGGTTGTCCTGACGTGGTGCTGCATTTTTTAGGAAGGATTTTCTCTAAAGCTGTTTCTCCTGAGCAAACCTGGGTGTGATTTTCACTCAGCTGTCCCATTCCTCCACCTTGGAGTAGTGCTGAAGAGCTCCCCTAAGGAAAAAAACCCTCCCAAAACTAAACCACAACAACTGTGACACAAAATTCCCCTCAAAAACCACCCAAACTCCCCCGTGCTCCCCCTCCCGAGCACAGCACGTTCCCAGCTTTTGGTTCCAGGCTATCCCAAGGTTTTTAGTACTTTATTTTAAAGCTTAAATGAAGATTCTGAAATTAAGTGACAACCCAAAATCCTGGGAAACTGTTTTTGCTTCTTTGGTGCCATATTTTGTGGGACAGTAAAAAAGGGATTTGCAAATGCTGTAGTGACAGTTTAGGGAAAACTCAGGGTGTTCAAAGCAGTTTTCCCAAAGATTTAGGGATGAAAAGAGGAGGCAGTAATCAGTAAAAGCAGACATCTGTCTGGGTTCTCCAGAAACAACTTGTCCTGCCAGAGGGCAGGGATAGATGGGATCTTGGGAAGGAATTGTTCCCTGTGAGGGAGGTGAGGCCCTGGCACAGGGTGCCCAGAGCAGCTGTGGCTGCCCCTGGATCCCTGGAAGTGTCCAAGGCCAGGCTGGACAGGGCTTGGAGCACCCTGGGATAGTGGGAGGTGTCCCTTTAAGGTCCCTTCCACCCCAAAAAGTGTTTGTTCTTCATAAAGAGCTTTCAGGTTGCCATTGGTAATTTTCCAATGCCAAAGGCTTTTTGCTCTCCCTCTTTCATACCAGAATTGTAGGATGGAATATGTTGGCTGTATCCTGAAATTCCCTGATCCCAGTTCAGCACCATCCCAGCCTGAACTCCTGTGCACAAATGACCAACCCCAGTCACACACCTGAGGCTGGATCACGGCAGTGTTGGGATTAGCACGTTGTGCCACTCAGATTCCTTAGCTTGGGAAAACAGGACCCCGTTCCCACATGGAAAGGAAGGTTCTGGAACGCAGTGCTGCTGGGTGCCAAGAGCAGCAAATGGGAGTTTCCTTGGAAGTTGAGTAGTTGGATCTTGTTTCTAGACCAGGGTAAGAGTTGCAGAAACAGCCTCACGAGTAGATCCAAACTTCCCTTTGTGAAGCAGCTTGATAACCTCGTTTAAAATTCAAATCCTGTGTCCCAGGAAACATTGGATAAACTCAAAGCTGTTCTGAGAGGATCGGCTGCTTTTGCCTAATTTTACAGAAAACACTTGTGGGGCAGCCTCAGTGTTAACCCAGGGATAGAAACTGCTGCTGGTGTTGCCAGCCCTGACAGTCCTCACACTTCTTTTTAAGTCTTTGCTCTTGACTTAGGCACAGGAGAAATTTAAATTTAGGAAGTATCTTTAACATCACGGCTCAAATAGTTCAGCTGTGCACAGAAACACAGGTTCCAAATTTCTGGAAGTTACTCATGATCTTCACCAGAGGAAATCACTTCCAGAGGAGGAGGCCTCTTCCCTTACTTTGTAGCCTGGTCTCCACCCAGGTTTCTCCTGATTTGCCCAGGTCTCAGTGAACTTGATTGCTTGGAAATGTTTCCACAGATGAGGTTGTTTTGTGGGATGTCCCAATGGTTGTTCTGTGGTAACTACACTGAGGAATTCCGTGGAGCTGGTACTGGGATGTGCGTTCATGGCACAGAGTTTGAGTTTGCCTCCCCTAACCAGTGATGTTCCTGCATCCCAATGGATCCACACGGATGTAGAGGACTCCACACACTGCAGAAGCTGAAATTGGGTCTGTAATTCCACGTAGAGCCCTCCCAAAGGGCCTGGTGGGTATGGAAACATGGAATTCCAGGCTGGTTTGAGTTGGAAGGGACCTTGGGATAGGGACACCTTCTACTATCCCAGGCTGCTCCAAGCCCCATCCAACCTGGCCTTGGGCACTTCCAGGGATGGGGCAGCCACAGCTTCTCTGGGAAACCTGTGCCAGGGCCTCCCCACCCTCGCAGAGAGGAATTCCTTCCTAGTATCCCATGTAACCCTGCTCTCTGTCCATGTGAAGCCATTCCCTGTGTCCTGTCACTCCATCCCTTGTAGTCTCTCTCCAGCTTTCCTGCAGCTCCTTCAGGCACTGCAAGGCCACAGTTCAGTCACCCTGGGGCTTCTCTTTTCCAAGAAAGAGCTGAGGCTTTTTTTCAGGGATTTCTTCCCTTGTGTGGACGTTTGGTTCCTTGTTGGCATCACCCATGGCTGGGTGTTGACATCCATTTTGATTGTCTGAACAGAGCCTGCATTTCCTTATTTTCCACACTGCTCCCTCTCCTGGATTCATGAGTCAGAGGAAGACAAGTGAGGGAGAGCATTAGAGATTTCCAGGGTTTCTGGTGGGAGATGTGGAAAATGCAGGTGTTCCAGCCCTGAGGAACTGCCCGAGCCTGTTTTCCTCCTTTCTCACCAAATGTCTGCCTGCTCCCGCCTTGGTTTCACTTTCAGAAGTGTCCGTGTGTTTCGAAAGATCCTTTGTTACATAAAGAGCAAGGTTGGTTGGGGGGTTTTTAGTACTTAATTCAAATCATGGGTCCAGTAATGAGCCCAGCTAAAACGTTAGGAAACAGTTAATTGGAGTTGGAACAGAAGGCAGGGTTGTAAAATGGGTTTGCTCTGTTAATCATTGTCATGACTGCTGGAAAGAAGAGCAGGTACAACCTTTTCAGTCTCCTGTAGCAATTAAAACAGCTGGAAACCTTTTTATTTTTTAAAATTGGAGTGGATTAAACAGATTTCTTTATATATTCACTTGCTAAATAGTACAAATATTAAATAATACTTTTATGATTCAATTAATAGTTTCTAAATATTTTTATTTTTACCCTTAATCAGAAGCTAATCCAAGTATTCACAACAGTGAGCTACAGAGAAACCTCACAACTGCATCATCATCATCTTTATTAAGTGGTTGTGGCTTAGAGATGGTTAATTATATTTAGCCAAATAATAGAAAGGTAACTCACATTCCTTGCTTGTCCATAATTCCTATTTTTTCCTGTTAAACCCAGGGTAACTTTGTGGTTTACAACATGAGGGACATAAACCCAGTGTAGAAACTTCTCAGTCCTGATCAGCATCTGAGTTAAATCTTTCCTGTGATTGTTTTTTCTTGGATGTAAACAGAGGAAATGCTTGAATGCAAGAAGGAAAAAGACTTCTGACAATCCCAGAGTAATTTAGGAGGTTGCACAGTTTCCTACCCAGAAGTGACAGGCAGTTTTGGGGAGAAAAACCACACTTTTGTGGCAAGGGGGCAAATGGGGAATTGGGATTTTATATAACAGCAGCAGTTATTAGAAAACTGATTGTGGGGCTTTTTGAGAGGTGTAAGAAATAAAAATAAGAGTTGGATTGGGCTTTTCTGTCTTGTCATACCTGCAAGAGTAACACAAACTGTCCTTGATATTGGCTCTATTTAATCTTTCCTGATGGTTTTTTTTTAAAAAGTCAAATTATTGTTAATATTCTCCTTAATCATTTAGAGTTAATGCTGTACCTAAAGGAAAGTTTCACAAAGGAATCCTCATACTTAGAGAATCCTTTTCCCAACAAGGAAATGAATTACAATTCCGGTTCATCCATCAGCCAGGATTTTACGAATCTTCTGGTTTTTAAAGAGACCCTTCAGGGATGGTTTTTTTTTAAAAAGCTACTGAGAGCTACTTCACCAAGGGGCTGCTTTATTCTTTTCTTTTTTTTGGCTGGGGAAGCACATTTTGAGTTTTTAGGGAATGGAGGAACGGTTAGACCTGAAGGATGAGCACAGGAGAGACACGTCCCCACCTTGGAGGAAATTTCTATTCATTTTGGTCCTTGTTTTCCCAAATATATGTGGAGGTTGGACTTTATCTTGGAGATCTTTTCCAGCCTTACTGATTCTATGAATCGTTTTGATTATTGCCTTATTTTATTCTTTTTATATAATGTCTCATACTCATTCCATAGATTTTTTCCCAGAATACTCTTTCCCCCAGAAAAAAAACATGGAGAAAAGCACCACCAAACTTTTCTTTTCCAAGGGGGAAGTGGAGCAGATTGCCATGATGAAGCCCAAAGGGCAGACGGAACACGACGAAGGAATGCTGGAATATTTAGAGGATTTGATTGGATCTGCACGACTCAAGGATCCCATCCAGGTCCTGTGCCGCAGAGTGGAGCTCCTGAACGAGCGCAGAGGGGAGAAGGTGAGATTCCCAACTCCTGTGGGATCCTACATGGGAAATCCCAGGATTTCTCACAGCTCTCAGAGGAGAAGTGAAAATACCCAGAATTTCTATGGCACAACCTGCTTTTGTAACATTGGATTGATGCACTGAGTCCTAAAAGGACTAAAAAAATTCTGCATAATAACGTTCTCTTTACGTACTGCGTCCTTGGTAAATCCTTGTTTTAAAGGAAAACAGCCAAAAGGTTGAGATATAAAAAATAAACATAAAATTGCCTGGCAGAGTTAATTCCTGATCACCATTTCTCCAGAGGACTCTTGTCCTCCAAAGGGTGTAGGATTTTCCCCTCATGGTTTATTCCTCTAGTCCTGGCCCTGCCCCAGCTCTGCCCCTCTGTTTCCTGCAGTTAAATCGAGTTAAAATGGTGGAAAAAGAAAAGGATGCCTTGGAAGAGGACAAGAATAAAGCCATTGAGTTCCTTTGTTTGGAAAATAAAATATTTAAGGAAAAGAATCACATCTGTCAATATTATATGTAAGTAATTCTCTCAGGCTTTGAGTTGGCTTTTAATGTGGTGGGAGTGGTGTTAAACTTTGCTTCAGTGTCTCTAATTAGAAATACTTTGCATTTCTTAACTCAAAATTATTGTTATTTTTTGATACTTTACATAATCACATAATTGCACTGAAGATTGGAAACAGCGATCCAATAAGAAGATCAGTTTATGGATAAAAACAGGGATTTATTGTTGTTTTATTTCCTAGCCACGACCTAAAGAAACGAATAAATGATCTGGAAATGCAGAAAGAAAAAATTAATGAAGAAACAAAAAGTATTAATGAGAAAAGCAGTAAACTTGCAGAGGAAACAAAAATCAAGAATAAAGCTTTGAAAGAACTTGATAAGTAAGTATTTTAGAGATGTGTAGTACTGTGTTTTCCATGTTTTCCCACCAAAAACTTAAATTATCTGCTGAGCAGCGTCACTTCTGGTGTACCTAAACATTCCCTGGAATGGATTAAATGCACAAAAATTGATTAAAACAAATTTACATTGGTTTGATTTAGTTCTGGAAGTCGTTTCTCTTGGAGAAACCTGGGTAATGTTCACAATTAGAATAAGAAAATGGATTTTAACGTACATATTTCTTTATATTGACTGTCCAAAAAAAAATAATTGGGAGATGGTTTTTAGATTTACAACCATAATGCTTAGGTACCTGGATTTAGGAATTTTCCCCTGGTTTCCTGATAAATCTTTTATGCATAAATTGTGTTTCCTTCAAATTGATTTGCCTGGGTGCTGATCCCCAGTCCAGCAGCAGGACTGACCATCCTCAGGGAATTGTCAGAACAGAACCTGCATTTCCTTCTTCATTTTTCCATGTCTCTGGGGAGAGATGGGAATTAGCAATTCTACCAAAGAAAAAAACCCAAAATTTCTGAAAATATGTCTGATATTGCTTTGGTAGTTGATTTTTTTCTGATGGAACATCGCTTTCTCAGGGAAAATAGTGTTAATATAGTAAATATTGGATGTTGTTAATCACAAAAACTGAGTAATACTGGTTTAAATTCTTTATGTTTTGCTTACTAATCTTCATTGGCATTATTTTTATACTGTATGAAATCTTTCTTTTTTTCTTTTTTCCTTCAGGAAAGTCAATAAAATTACAAAGTTCATCGAGGAAAACAAAGGAAAATTCACTCAGTTGGATTTGCAGGATGTGAAAGTGAGGGAAAGTCTCAGACATGCCAAAAACAAGGCTAAAAAACTGGAAAAGCAGCTTCAAAAGGACAAAGAAAAGGTAGTGGGAGCCTCAGCTGGATTGGCTTGGAAAAGTGCAATTAATTGTGGAGCTGGGAGAAAAGAACACCAATTGCTCTTTGTGCAACAAAGGTGGAAAAATGGGTTTTAAATTTCTTTAATCAGATGTTTTAAGTCATTTAAATCAGCCAGAGATTTTGTTTGCAAATCCCTTAGTGCAGTGATTTCTCCATTAATTTCGTTAATTTATGGATCTGCATTATCCAGTTGGTCATTCCCAGGTGTTGTGATGTTAAATCACTCCTTGGATCGAGGAGGGATTCAGGAATTCCGTTGTTTCTGTGGAATGTCAAAGTCTTTTCCTGGTGCAGGTGGAAGAACTGAAGCAGGTCCCTTCCACGAGCTCCAAAGCCATCGAAGACGCCATGGCCAAGAGGGAGCAGCTGGTAAAGGCCAAGGAGAAGGAAGAAGCAAAGCTCAAGGAGATTTTGGCCAGTCTTCAGGAGGAGACAAAAGGAATTCAGAAGGAAAAAGAGGTTGGGATAGTTGTGACTTACTCCAGCTGCTGTAGTCACTTCACTCTCCTCAAGGAAACCATCACAAGGCACTTCTAAAACGCCATTTATTGACAATTCCAGTTCCATGTGTTAGTTCAGAGAAGCCTAACTGGGAAATTAATCTTAAATTAATAATTACAACTAAATCCTTCTTGTCTGGTCGTACAGTGATCAAGTGTCATCATCATTCACAGATTTATATTAAATAATTCTACACTTCCATTATTAGAATGCACTTTAATTTTCTCCCACCAAAACATTGAAGCCAATCTGTTGCTTAAACAACTAAAAATACTCTGGAATGGCCTGTTCCAAGCCTTTCCCACAGCTGTGATCTGTCTTTGAATTAATGGATAATTAATTGGTTATTGTTGGTGGTGCTGTTCAATCCCTGAACACCTGGAGGCTGGAAATTTATCCTGTACATTTGCAGGGTTATTTTCTGGCCTTGAAAACAAGAATTCTCCTTTTGATCTGTTAATTTAGCACGTGGTGTAGGGCTCCTCCCGACTTCACGTTGGGAAAACGATACAAAGCTTGTATGGAAATGATCTGTGATAGCTCCCTGAAGTTCTTTATGATTAGGAAAAGCCTTGTTTAATTGCCACCCAGAATATGTTAATAAATGAAGAATTACTGGTTCTTCCAGAGAACAGAACTGGTTTTGCTGACAGGAGAGCTGTAAAAGCACATCCCATTTCCCCTTTTTGCTTTCCCCCAGTGTGATTGCTGTAAGAAGCCCCAGAGTGGTCTGGTTTGAGGTGTGACCTCGTGTATTTTTGCAGGGCAAAGAGAAGGAGCTGATGAAGTTCAGTAAGGAGGTGAATGAATCACGTTCCAACATGGAAATAGCCCAGTCGGAGCTGGAGATTTACCTGAGCAGGTACAACTCTGCTGTGGCTCGGCTCACCCAGGCACAGGAGGCTCTGGGGAGCATCTCAGAAACTCTGAAGGAGAGGAAAGCTGCCATCAAAGATATATCTGTGAAATTACCCCAGGCTGAACAGCAACTGAAGGAGGTGAGGCTTGACTTGGCTTTTGAACTCCTTCGAGTGACACACAAACCAAAGTCCCACTCTTCTTTCTAGCAATAATCGTGGTAAAAAAACCAAACCATCTCCACTAAAATAACGTTGAAATCTATTTTCTAATGCTCAGTTCACTGCTGAAGCAAATGTTTGATTTCAGACTTATTTTGTGCTAAGCCAATGTTCGCTGAAATGAAATCCTACACATCCCTGCAAGGGAACGGGTTAAATATCCCAGTGAGACGTGGCTGCATTTCTCAGCCTTCTTCAGGGTGGGGAGGCACTGGCACAGATTGCCCAGATGTGGCTGCCTCATCCCTGGAAGTGTCCAAGGCCAGGCTGGACAGGGCTTGGAGCAGCCTGGGATAGTGGAAGGTGTCCCTGCCCGTGGCAGGGGTGGAATGGGATGATCTTTAAGGCCCCTTCCCACCCAAACCATCCAGAGATTCTTTGCATTTCATTTCTTCCTCTCTCATTCCACAAACCAAAAACCCATGCTTTGAAGACTCCCTAACCCAGTAGTTTTTGTGAGGCTGAGCCAATGCCTTTCTTTGACCCCCCAGAAGGAGAATGCTCTGGGGAAGCTGGGAAGAGAAGAACCAGGGATCAGGGATCTCATGCGAAACCTGCGCCAAAAAGTAGAAGAAGCCAAAAGTTCTTTAGCACAAAGTCGCAGTCGAGGGAAAGTGCTCGAGACTCTGCTGCAGCAGAAGAGATGTGGGAATATTCCTGGGCTGTATGGAAGACTGGTAAGTTTTGTATGGAAGACTGGTGAGTTTGGCTCGGCTGTTACACCTCTACTCTTAAACTTCTGAGGAACTGAGTGGTGCTCTGTGATGAAGTGTGGGATGCCTCACTCCCTGGTGTTAGGAATTTGGAGAGCAGAGTTGTAAATCCCGTGGACTTGCTGTAGATGAAAACATTTTTCAGTTCTTTCCAAGCAATGTTGGTTTAAAGTTCTGGCAATTCGGTGCTGAGTTCTTCATTCGTGTTGCAAATCAGTGTCAATGTAAAAGTGCTATTTTTATGTTCTGCGATTTTTCCCCCACCTGTTTGTTCAAGGAGAATTCTCTCTGCTTCAGAAAAATCAGTTTGTTCAGTCCACTTAGATTTTAAAAAGTGCATGCATGGATTTATTAAAAAAGGTTAAAACTTCCAAGCCAATCTCAGTGTGTTTCCACCTCATCCCTCATGCTCAGGGAGACTTGGGAGCCATCGATGACAAGTACGACGTGGCCATTTCCTCCTCGTGTGGAGCCTTGGATTACATTGTTGTGGACACCATTGACACTGCCCAGGCCTGTGTGAACTTCCTGAAGGCAAGAGGAATTGGAGTTGCCACGTTCATAGCCCTGGACAAGGTGGGTCCCAACACTTGGGCAAACAAATCATTTTCCTGTTAATTGCACTCCAATTGCATTTAAAGTCTTAACATCCCGTAGAATAATGGAGTGATCTCAACGTGTCTCCTAAAAAAATCTCTCATTCCTTTATTTCCTTTGTGGGTGTAGATGACTGTGTGGGAGAAGAAAATACAAAAAATCCCAACTCCTGAGAACATCCCTCGGCTCTTTGACCTGGTGAAGGTGCAGGACGAGAAGGTTCGCCTGGCCTTTTACTTCGCTCTTCGGGATACTCTGGTGGCCAAAAACTTGGAAGAAGCTACCAGAGTAGCATTCCAAAAGAAGAGATGGAGGGTGGTAACCCTGCAAGGACAAATCATCGAGATATCAGGTACTGCAGCACAAACTTGCAGCTCCATTTGAAGCACTTTGTAGATGATCTCGAAGCCCAGCAGATTTTGTGAGCTCTTTCCATCCCATTTTTCTGTAGGAACCATGACTGGTGGCGGGGGGAAAGTCATGAAGGGCAGAATGGGCTCCTCAGTCGTGATGGACACCTCTGAAGAAGACGTGAGTACATAATGAAAATGGAATTTCAGCAGAATTCTTTAGTTCAGGCAGTTCTTATACACATGTGCCTTTGAAAGCAGCATGAGCAGGAGCAATCTGTAATTTAAGATAATTAACAATGGGTTGTAAAGCCAAAATTCACAATGGTAGCAGAGGTTACCTTGCTCTGAAGTGCATCAGGAAGATGAAAGGGTTGTCACTGGAAGGAGTCCCCATCCCTGGAGGTGCCCAAGGAAGGCCTGGCCGTGGCACTCAGAGCTCTGGGCTGGGGACAAGGTGGGGATGGGGCACAGCTGGGACTCCCTGGTCTTGGAGGGCTTTTCCAGCCTCAGGGATTCTGGGATTCTCTATTCACAGCCCAGCCCGTTATTTAGTGTGTAGTCTCATAGTGCTCCCTTTGATAGCTTGGAAACTGCTGGAAGGTGGGATGAGAACAGGGAAGATCCAGTTCCTGCATTTGTCAAGGAGAGGCAGGACTTTGATTCCCATTTGTATTTCAGGAATATTTTGGCATATCAGGATACAGTTTGCTTTTTCTCCTGAATTCCATTTAGGGTTTCATCTGTAGTTGTTCCTCTTGTTTCTCTCCAGTAGAGCTGATGTTCTCAGCACTCAGCCTCCCCAATTTCCAGCTTTTACTCCCCTTTTTCCATGTGTTTGAAGAGCTCCCAGACTGTCGAGCGCATGGATGAGGCCTGGTTTTGTTTGGTAGTGGTGGCACAGGTAAATGATCCTCTCATTCTGTGCAGATCAGTAAAATGGAATCCCAGCTGGAGAAGGAATCTAAAAAAGCAGCTCAGTGCCAGGAAGAGAAATTCAAGCTTGAAGAAGCCATAAGAAAACTGCAGCAGGACATCCGGGAAATGAGGAACACTTGTGAGAAATACACAGCAAGTATCCAGGTGGGAATTCCTGAGCCATCCCTGCACCAGTGAGCAGGGGGCACTTCCCAACCTCAGCTCCACACAGGCCTGGGTGGTGTCAAGGAGCTTTTCAAGGACAAAATTCCGACCCCGTTGTGTTCCCTGCAGAGTTTTTCTGAACAAGAAACTGACCTGAACAACCAAATCAAGGACCTTGAAGCCAACGTCGCTGCTGCTGCTCCAGACAAAAGCAAACAGAAGGAGCTGGAAAAAACCCTCGATGGTTATAAAAGAGGTACTTTGTGGAGAGGGGGTTGGAGATGGGAACTGTATAATGCTCTTTTACTGATAGAGGAAGGAATGCTTTGGGCTTTGTGCTTCAGCTTTGTGGTTTGCTTCGGGACCTCATTTTTCTAAGGTGTTTCTAGAGATCAGAGAGTAAAACTCCTTTTTTTTAATTGCTTGAGTTCATGTTTTAGTCAAGCTAAAGTCAGTATTAATTTTAGTATTTTGTTTCTTTGGTTCGATTTTTGTGGCTGCATTACAAATTCATAGGGAAGCTTGGTTTCATTAGGGGTAAGAATTGTTAATGAGGATGTAATGATATAAAAATCAAGTGAAGGCTTTTGCCAGGCTCTAACTGGACTCTGACACGAGTCTGTGAAGTAAATCCCGTGGGTTTTGCGGGCACACATCCTTTTTGTGAAATGTTGTGCAGTAACTCCACAGTGACACCAACTGCTGAGAAACTCTGGTGACCAGTTCTTAAAAAGTAACCTTGGAGCATCTTCCCATTAATAAAATGCAAAGAATGAGCTTGGAATAACTTCTAGTGCACCACTTCATGTACTCTGCACAGAACTGACCCAGCTGAAATGTTGAGGGGTTTGCACCAGGAAAGCTTTGGCAGAAAGACGTGGGCGGGGTTTTTATCTTTGTCACAAACTCATCGTTTTCCCCAGTATAAAAAGTGTGTGCACTTCTCAAGAGAGTCACAGAGCAGAGCTCAAATGTGAAGTCTCTTCCATCACTTTAAATCTCCATGTCCGTGAGCAGCTCCAGGGCTGGCACAGTGCCCTGAACTCCCATTTTTCATGGACAGATTACGAGCGCGCGGCCGAGAAAGCTGGGAAAGTGGAAGAGGAAGTGAAACGATTGCACAACCTCATCGTGGACATCAACAGCAGAAAACTGAAAGCACAGCAAGACAAAATTGATAAGATCGACAAAGAAATTGATGAATGTTGCTCAGCTATCACCAAGGCCAAGGTGGCAGCCAAGACTGCAGACAGGTAACAGCACCGGGGAGCTTTAGGCTGGAGCTGCACTTACATTTCTCATGCTAAATGTTGCTCAAGGAGGTAAGGGGAAGTAAAAGTTTGCAGTTTCTAATAGTTTAAAAGTCACATTTAATCAGTATTTCTCTAAAATTTGCCTGGCACTAAGCTGCAGTATTTCAGGATAAAGTCCACAATAGCACTGAATTTCCACGTGCTGGAGCAGTTCAGCTCTGAAGGGACTGGTTTTATTAGGAGGCCTCTCAGGAAATAAAATGGGATCTATTTTTTATGTGAGCTTACCGTTCCATAGTGAATACTTAGAACAAATATCCAAACTGTCTCTGAAAAGAAATCAAGTCATTTAATGAGGTCTGGCTGCTGAGGAAGACAACTTTGTTTTACTTGGATACCTCTGGAGTGTGGGAGTTCCGGCCTAAACAAGCACTTCCTCCTTGTTGTCAGTAAAGTTGTGTTCCTACATTATTTCTGTCACATCTGCCCTCGTGGGAGGTGCACAAACATCCCTCTCCCTGGCCAGGAACCTGAAGAAATCCGAGGAGGCTCTTCAGCACACGGAGAAGGAACTGGAAAATAACGAGAAGGAAGTGAAAAACCTGACAGCAGAGCTGACAGTGCTGGAGGAAAAAGCCACTGAGGTGATGAACGACTGCAAGCAGGCTGAGGTGAGTCCTGGTGACCAGTGTGGGCTCCAGGGAAACCAGGGTGATGACTTCAATCCTCCTTGTATCCCAGTTAGATCCCATTCTCATGCAAACGTTGTTGTACAGCTGCAGAGGGAGGTTCCGGGGATTGGGAATGGTGTGTTTTTATTTTTTATACTCCCCAGGAAATTTATCTTGACCCAGTTTAGGAAAAAACTGACACCAGGTTTCCCCAAAGAAATTCCTGGGCTTAAAACTTGCTTAAAAATATTTTTTTTCCAGTTAGGTGGGATTTTAGTTTCCCATCTAGATTTCTGGGAGAGAGAGGGAAAAGCAGGATGGCTGAAATACTTCCAATTAAATCTGGGATTTGACGCCTTTCTCTAATTAGCTAAAAATGAGTGCAGGAGCTGTTTGATCCAGATCTGGCGTGAAAATACAAACTGCAGCATATTCTCAGTCGTTCCAGAATTCAGGGGTCAGGTTATAAATCCAAGAATTTGTGCCCATCAATACCTGTGAGTAAATGCAGTGAAAACAGATCTGTCACCTGTGACATTTTTGTAGGTGATTGATTAATGCCCTTCTTTGGGCCTTTCTGTTCAGGAAGCATTGCCAGCAGTGCAGGAGGAGCAGAGGAATTTACTCCAGGAGATGAAAACGATTCAGGAGGCTGAACATGCCCTGCAGAGTGAAGCTCTGAGCATCAAGCTGAAAATTGAACAAATGGACAACCACATTTCTACCCACCAGGCAAAGATTAAATACTGGCAAAAAGAGGTAGGGGAATGGTTTAGTTCCTAGAACTTAAACAGTGGACTCCTGGAATGGTTTGGGGTGGGAGAGACCTTAAAGCTCATCCCATCCCACCCCTGCCATGGGCAGGGACACCTCCCACTATCCCAGGGGGCTCCAAGCCCCGTCCAGCCTGGCCTTGGGCACTTCTAGGGATCCAGGGGCAGCCACGGCTGCTCTGGGCAACAAGATCTCCCAGGATGAACACATTAACATCCAGTTAGAAAACACATAATTTGGGAGAGAATTCCTCCTCACATCACAGTTTATTGGTGTTTATGCACGAACAGGATAACAGGATAAAAGGATATTCATTGTCTTTTTCACATCCTGTTTTAAAGGGAGTTATGGGAAGAGTGGAAGCTTCACTACATCCTAACCCAGAAAACACCCATTTTAGAAACAGATCACGTGGGTTTTAACAATTTGTAACCACTGGATTTTGAATTTCAGATCTCCAAGTTATCCCTGCACGCCATTGAGGATAAAGCCCCAGAGGAGCTGCCAGTGCTGAGGGAGGAGGAGCTGGAGGCCCTGCAGGACCCCGATGTGATCACCAAGAGAATCGCTCTGCTGGAGGCGCAGCACCAGGAGCTCAGGCCCAACCTGGGGGCCATTGCTGAGTACAGGAAGAAGGTAAAGCTTCCCAGGGCCACTGGCACCACTGAGGGAGGGAGACAGCCCATCCCTGGGCATCCCAGGAAAAGGGCGTCCTGTTCCTCTTCATTTCCTTTTGGAACCCTGGAATTTTCCTGTTCTACAGCCTGAATGTTTGTCAGCTCGTTGTTAGCCAAGGGTGAAAGTTGTTCCTAGGAGCTTCCATGTGCCTTTTGTATTCCATACCAACAGCTTCTTGGGTGATCTTGAAGTTTTTTCCAACCTAAATGATTCTGTGATTCTCCTGGGAATGTTTATTTAGAGTCAAGTCTTCTCAGCCAAGACAGACACACAATACTGGGGGGTTTTTTCCCTCCTCACTTCAGTCACAGTGAACCATTCAACAGATGAAATATTTTTTATTTTAACACAGGTTTATGAGGTTTCTTTTCCCTCAGCAGCAGAGATAGGAAAAGAGATCATTTGGGGATTTTGTTTCAGGGCTGTTAGCCACACTGGGCAAAGGAATGTTCAAATGGTAGGGCAAGTGGTTTAAAGTGTACATGGAGGAGGCAGCTGCTTTAAGTGCACTTTGGTTGCTTGCTTGTTTTCCCCTGCAGGAAGATCTGTACCTGAAGCACGTGGGTGAGCTGGACAACATCACCAACGAGAGAGACAACTTCAGACAAGCCTGTGAAGATCTCAGAAAGCAAAGGCTGAATGAATTCATGGCAGGATTTAATGCCATAACCAACAAGCTGAAGGAGAACTACCAGATGCTCACTTTGGGAGGGGATGCTGAGTTGGAGCTTGTGGACAGTCTGGATCCCTTCTCCGAGGGAATCATGTTCAGGTTTTCTAAACACTTTGTATTCTATTAATTCTTGATCATCATATTCCTTCTTTCAGCCTGTTTTTAAAGTAAATCCTCAGTGAACCAAGACAGGCTCAGTATTGGCAAATACTGACAGAAACCACAACGTTTTAGCTCTGAGATTCATTCCCTTCTCCTGGAGAAATCAGGAACTAACAGCAGTTGGAAAGCTTTGAACTTAATCCCAAGTCACTTCATTCTGCCTAGGGAACCATGGCAGTCCCCTTGTGTTCTGCCACAACTGTTCTGAGGAGTGTAATCATTAATTGGGAGTTAAATGGGGGAAGATAACGAGCAGTGGGTGGGAGGTGCTCCAGTTCCTGCGGGAACAGCCCCGTGTTACCCCAGGCTGAGCTCGGGCAAACAGCAGCTGCTAACACTGCCAAACCAGACCTTCCCTTTGTTCCAGTGTCCGGCCTCCCAAGAAAAGCTGGAAGAAGATCTTCAACCTGTCAGGAGGAGAGAAGACCCTGAGCTCCCTGGCCCTGGTCTTTGCCCTTCACCATTACAAACCAACCCCGCTGTATTTCATGGACGAGATCGACGCCGCCCTCGACTTCAGGAACGTCTCCATTGTAGCCTTTTACATCTACGTAAGTTCTTCCTGGCATCTGTCCTGGGATGTTTCCTTCTCCACCACCAGGGACGAAGTGGCAACACAGTCACAGCCAGGTTTAAGGTCTGGAATGCTGGAGAGTTACTGCTTCCTCCTTAAAACACAGAGACCTTCCCCAAACCCATCAGCTGTTGGCAGCTGGGAATACACCACTTACTCAGCTATTCCTGATGTCTGCATGGATCCAAGCTCCTGATTTCTTGCATTTATACTTCCATTTCATTCCCATGAGCTGTTTCCCATCAGTGGCTTTGATTTGGATCTTGATTTGTAGGGTTTTTTCATGCCTTTAAAAATTCTGCCCTACCATGCAAAGCAAACCTCTTTCCATGGTAATTAAACACAGAATATTCGGAATTGTTATTAAGTGGTAACCACCAGTTTTGGAAACAAGTGGCCAAGATTAGGATCAGCTACTTCAGGTTAGGGATACACTTGGAAGTTACCTGCCTGCAGCTGTGGTTTTAAACTTGGCTTTGTGTGGCACACCAGGACAGTTTTTGGGAATGCTGGGCACTAACACAAATCACTTCTGTTTCAGGAACAAACGAAAAACGCCCAGTTCATCGTCATCTCCCTGAGGAACAACATGTTTGAGATTGGAGACAGATTAATTGGGATTTTTAAGACCCAGAACACCACAAAAAGTGTGGGCATCAACCCCAAAATCCTTCCTGTGAAAGGACAGGCAGAACTCGATGCTCTTAGGAGTGCAGCATAGCCCAAAAATAAAGTGGGAACAACTTCCATCCCCATGGCTGCTGTTTACTTTTGTCTAATCTAATTTTGTATTGTAGACTTCATTTTGTTTTGTAAATTTTGATCAAATTTGGTAAAAATTTGATCTTGTTAATATCTAAACCCAGCCTCAATAAATTCCACTTTTGCAATGAGAACAGTGTCGCGTAAAAATTGAGGCAAGGGAGACCTCTTTGAGAGGGGGCAGAGGAAGAAGTTGAGTCCCTGTTAGGGAAACAGGACCCTGAACTACCGACCTGTCAGCCTCCCCTCTGTGCCCGGGAAAAGATGGAACAGATCCTTCGGTGCTGGAGTGAGCCCATCAGAGGACAAGGGAAGGGCTGCTGAAGGCATCTCTGGGTTCCGTAAGGCCTTTGACACGATCCCAAACATTCCCAAGTGGGGCACAGCTGGATTTGATGGGTGGGGTGGGAGTGGTGGGAAGGATTTGGGAAGGACATTCCCCAGCCCAGAACCCCCCTGAGTGCCCTGGGTTGCCCTGCTCAGGTGAGGCCCCACCTGCAGAGCTGCCTCCAGCCCTGGGGGGTCCAGAGAAGGATGTGGAGCTGGGAAAAGTCCAGAGGAGGCCACGGAGCTCTCCCAGGGCTGCAGCCCCTCTGCTCTGGAGCC
The DNA here is from genome assembly GCA_013400975.1 of Atrichornis clamosus. NCBI lineage: Eukaryota > Metazoa > Chordata > Aves > Passeriformes > Menuridae > Atrichornis > Atrichornis clamosus. The sequence continues at coordinate 28,783 of WBMZ01009061.1, read as the reverse complement.
AGCTCGCTGCTCCCTCTCCTCTGTGTGCTGTGATGGATCTGGGGCTCTGCAGAGAGGGAACGGAGGGAACAGGGAATGGAGGGGTTGGCCAGTCCTGCTTTAACAATGCCTCATTTGTATGCAAATTTATGACAAGATGTTATATTAGCATTTGTTTTGCCAGGGGGCAGGGGCAGCACAAAAGACACAGACACCAATTAAGGAATGGTGTAATTTACTATAATGCACAACTACAAAGAATTACAGAAGGAGCTCAGCACTGCACCTCATCGTTCCTACAAAAATTGCCTGTAGTGATTAAGGAAGATCCATCACCATTACCCTGAGCCTTCACCATCATCCAGATCCACAGCTGGGGAAGCTGTCACAGCCAAGGGCTGGGGAGCCACTGCTGGTAACTGGGAATTCCTGAGGTGCATCCAAACAGAAAAAAGTGTAGAGCTTTAACAATCCCGCTTTTAAGTAGAAATTACAAATAATCCTGGATTCCTGCACTAGGTTTTCATCTAATCCTGGAAGTAGTCAGGAAAAACTCTCCTGCAAAACCCCATCAGTGAGGTAGAACTGTGGCACAGCTCTTCCACAGTGTTCTGCACGTGGATGCAGCACTCCTGATAAACATGCAGCAGGAATTCCGAGATATCTGTGAGAGCAGCCTGGATGGCACCAGATGAGAGCCCGTTCTGCAACAACCCCACAGCTGTTGCCACCATCCCCACAAAAAAGTAGGGGTCTTTGGTAATAAAAGCCCTTAAGTTAAATTCTCTTCTCTCCTTTCCAGGGCATTTGCTTTTGGGAATCAGTTTTAGTTTTGGCGTGTGGATCTTGTGGATCTGCCCGATCTCAGTTTTAGCCCACACGTCCTTCAGCAGGTTCTCCATGCTGGGATGAATCTCCACAGGTTTAACAGCTGGTAGTTGCTTCTGTTTCAGAGCCTGGAGCCGCTGCTGGAGCCCATCCAGCTTCTCCAGGAAAAGCAGTGGGGACTCTTCCCTTTGAACAGCTGCATTCAGCGCCTTTAATTCAATCTCTTCTAACCTCATCTTTTCCACCTCCTCGAGGAGGGGCTCGTATTCTTCCACAATGTGGCTGTTGAGTTCATCCAGTGCGCTCAGCAGAGCTTGTTTTTTGCGCTCCAAGGTATCAGCAAGCTCCTTAAAATACTGCACCACCGCCTCCCTCTGGCTCTGCAGGGCGCTCTCGCACTGGGCCTTCTCCTCCTCCAGCCTCTCGTAGCACGAGAACACCTCGGAGCGGGATTTATCCGTCAGCTCCCGCTGGAGTTTGGCGGAAGCCTCCTTGGCTTTCCTGTAGGCGCTCTGGAGGTCGTCGATGGGGTGCCCGTGGTGCCGGCCGACGGTGAGGCAGCGGCCGCACACCAGCGCCCGGTCCCGCAGGCAGTAGATGTTGAGCGGCTGCCGCGGGTGCTCCCCGCAGCTCGGCACCTCGGGCTCCTCCTGCCGGCACTTCTCGATCACGGCCTTCAGGGCGAAGTTAACGGGCAGCGATTTGGGGCCGCCAGCGGGAAGCTCCGGCACAGCCCTGCAGTTGGGGCAGCTCAGGCACCTCCGCATGGAAAAGTCGAGCGAGGGCTGCAGGAGCCCTTCCAGACACTCCCTGCAGAAGGTGTGCGAGCAGGGCAGCACACGGGGATCCTCGAAGATCCCGTAGCAAATGGCACAGGTCAGCTCCTCCTCCAGGCGATCCATGGCCTGCCCGGGGACACAAAACACACACACAAAGGGCTGCATCTCTTCCGGCCGTCATCTTAGTGAGCACAGAGCCTCAGCGGGACATCTCCTCACCAGCAATTCCCTACCTTGGCACTTTATTGCTGGGGGGGGGGAAAAAGAAAGGAAGTGAGCAATGGTTCAAGATCTCAGCAAATTCTAAGCTGCGCTCAGGAGTCAAGTGACCAGAGAGCATTCACCCATATCCAACCTCTGCCTTAAAAAGCCAGGAAAAGCAGCAATCCAGATATTACTTACAGTGGGAAACAGCGGAAGAGGACGGTACAAGCTAGAACTAGAATTTCTAAATAACCTCAGAACTAGGAACATTTTCTCCCACCAGGACTAGCATTTTCAACTGGAATAGAACAAGTACAGAATTATTTTTTTTCTCCCCCACCTGTTTCAAACGTTACTTTTGTAACATAAAATAGTCCTTAGTGCATTAAACAGTCACATTCACCAGAAGCTTTCTCAAGGCTCTGGCACAAAAAGAGCAACTCAGCAGCCCTTACAGACAACAGCACTACCAGGAATGAGACTCCTGCTGTTACTCCTGGGTTACTTTAAGGATGAAACTGAAAACCTTAACTTTCACTTTCCATTCTTTGCCATGTTGCCTTGTTTTATTGGCCAGCTCAGTGAAATCACACTGTAAAGTCCCAAAGAACAGTAACACTAAAACCTGTTTTCACAATAAATCATAATTCTGGCTTTCATTCTGCTAAAAGAATGGGGAAATTGGTACCAACTTTCCTTCTTTTTGGGCCACACTTTCCTGACCCTTTCATCCGTTCTACTCAGCTCTGGAGGCTTTGCTGCGCTGCAAAAAGAGATTGAGAATTTAATATCAAAGCCCATCAATTTGGGGTCTGACTTGAGATCTGCAGCCAACAATCCGCAGCTGGGCTCCCAGAGAGGAGGCAGAATCTGAACACCCGGGTCCCAGTTCTCTGAGAGTTCCATCAGCTCTGAGCACAGAAACCTGTGCTGATAAGCCGGGCTTATCTCACTGGGTTAGACAGGCTGCTGCTGGTCAGAGGGGGCAGGCCTGGGCTGCTGGCTCAGAGCCTGGGCTCAAACTGAGGTGAAATGATGCCAGAGGATCGACTGCAAAGTTTTATTTATGGCAGCAGCAGCTGAAACTTTTAAGGAGAGGAAGAAAGGAGGAAGGGAAAGAGAGGAAAAGCTCCGGGTGCACACCCGCCCCTCTGCTCGGGTGTTTTAAAGGAACTGTCAGAGCAGGGAAATGTCCTTTCTAAAGAACACAGGTCCAACTTCTCTGAGCTACGGAAAGGGCGAGAGAAAATCAATCTTCAAAAACTTGCTTTAACTGCCAAGGAGTTGTTTGCTACCAAAAAAACAAAGGGAAAGCTTCACAAAATGTTTCTTGGTTGTCTCAGGAATGCCCTCAGTCCCTCCCAGCACACGGAGCTGCCTCGCCACAGGCCAGCCCCGAGGCCGTTTCATAACCCTCAGGCTGCCAGCCAGAGGAAACGCCCCTCCCATTCCCACAGAACACAGCCCCTGTTTCCCAGGCAACCCAAAATTTGAACATCGACAGGAGTTACTGACCAGCCAGAGCAGCTCTGGCTTCCAGCTCCGGGCACAGGCCAAGGCTGGGTGGGACAGCCCGCTCCAGCCTCCCGAGCACCGCCAGAGGGACCAGCAATTTCTCTTTTTGTTTATTATTCCTTAATTTCAAACCAGTATTTGGAATGCTAATGTTTGCTATAAGCAGCCAGTGCTTTCCTACCTTGTTCCAGACAACTACTCCAGGAAAGTGCCAGTAAAGTAAAAGGTGGAAATCCTGGCGTTCTGGCACCTGCAGCAGCACAGAGGAAATACGGAGCTACTGATTTATTTCCGCTGCTGTTCACCTGTAGATTATTGGAAACAGACTGGGAACAACAATGGGAAAGGACAGAGAAGACGCACCACCACAGGGCTGAGCAAAGAGAAAGAGACGTTTTCTGGGGGAAAAAAAAATAAAACAAAGCAGAAGAAAGCTGGGAAATGCTGGCTTTATCTGGCACAGCCCACTGATTTGGGAGATTTGTATGGCCTGCAAGGAGAGGAGCACAGCTGTGTATGCTCCCCACCAAGCCGACCTGGCAGTTCCTCTCTGTACCCTCCTGGTCTGCCACTAGTACAAGTTTACACCAGTTACCACATTCCAGCACTCCCAGTTCACACTGCAATCACATTTACCAGAGGCCACACCAAGAGTCCTAAAGAAATCTATAAATCCTGAGAGCAAGTCGGGCTTTCACAGATATTTATGTCAAAAAGAATTCAGTGCCAGCCTCGGCTTGTAAGGAATCCACAGCAATTTTCACTCAACTTTCACAGCCCACCTCAATCTTAAGAGATTTTTCAAAACCAGTACAGGCATCAATCCAAGTAAGTTGTTTACAATAGGAACCTGTGCTGGTAATTTTAAAACCAAACTTCAAAAAGAAAGCTACAGAAACCAAGGCCAGGAGTTAGACTTTGATGATCCTTGTGGGTCTCCTCCAACTCACGGTATTTTATCTATGTTCCCCTCCACCCTTTCCACGCTCGATTCCATTGCCAAGAGTCACTCTCCACCCCTTGTAACTCTGTCAAAGCTTCTGGTTTTGAGCATTTATTTACCTGTTATTTACCTCACGGTCCGGGGCAGTGGAGCCAGAAGGGTGAGCACACCTTGAGCTGTCCCCTGCAGGGTTCCGCCGTCCCTGCACGAGCAGCAGGAAAAAAAGGGCTCAACACTCGAGACCTGCCGAGCCACGGGGACAGAAACAACCTTAAATACCACAAAAGCGGCCCACGGGCCCCGCGGTGTCCCCGGGAGGGCAGCGCTCACCGGGCCGAGCCCTCACGGCCTCCGCGGGGCGCGGGGACCCTCAGCGCCCGCCCCGCCACCCACCTGCGGCCCTCCCGGGGAGCTCCGCTCGGCGATGGAGCCGCTCCCGGGGAGCTGAGGGCTCCGCTCGGCGATGGAGCCGCTCCCAGAGGGCTCCGCCCGGCGATGGAGCCGCTCCCAAAGGGCTCCGCTCGGCGATGGAGCCGCTCCCGGGTTGCCGAGGGCTCCGCTCGGCGATGGAGCCGCTCCGGGGCCCGCCCCGCTCCCGTCGCCCCGCGCGCGGTAACGGCCGCGGCTCTCGGCCGTCAATGGAGGGAGCGCGGCCGGGAACGGGCGGAGCTGGGGGCGGGCACGGAGCCCGGGGAGGGCACGGAAGGACGAAGGGACCGCGCCGCGGGCAGGAACGGGCAGGTTTGTGCGGCGCTGTCCCGGCAGAGCCGCGGGAGCAGCCAGGGGGACGCTCGCTGGGAACGGCAGCCTCGGTGCCATCGGCTTGGAATCGCGGAGCGGCTTAGCCCGGACGGAACCCTAAGGATGATCCCGTTCCATGGGCAGGAAGGACACGGAGGCAGCGATGACCCTGAAGGGGGAGCCGGGCGTTCCTTCCTGCGCTCTCCGCGTCCGGCGTGTGAACAGCCCGAGCCCTGCGCACGGGAGGGGGAAAATCCACCCTGAAGGTGCAGACCAGGGCACGAAACCTCCTGCTGTCCGCTCCGGGCACAGGGCCGGCTGCTGACCACGGCGATGGGAGCGACCGCTGTGGTTTAAAGCACCTTTATCTGCTGCGGCTGCTGGAGACGGCGGAGGGACCTCCCCACAGTGCCAGCACACGGGGAAGGGTTCCCGCTGCGCCAGGACACGCTGGGGGGGATCCTGGGAAGGAATTCTTCCCGCGCCGGCTGGGCCGGCCCTGGCAGAGGGGGCCCGGGGAAGCTCCCAGTGTCCATGTCCTCGTACTCCAGGTTATTCGCTGTCACTTCACGGTTCCCCGATCGAAAGTTATTCGCAGCTGTGACACTCAGCGTGAATTTGAAAGAGAAATGAAACTCGTTTAATGTGGTGTAAATCACGACACATCATCATTCAAAACTTACCTAAACGAGTCCTAAAACTACTCCATAGCCTTACACAACTATCTGGGAAACATCTGGAATTATGTTTCAAACAATAAAACCCCTCCTGTTCTAACAAATGACAAATTCCTCACCACAGTTTAGGTGACAGGCACATTTCCAGCACTATGATTTGTGAGAAGCTGTTCTGATAATACCGAGCTCAGCAAGGTCTAAATCTATTTAATGTTTCTCCAAAGGTGCTTCTCCAGCTCCTCAGCACTCTAATTTTTGTGCTGGTGGATGGGAACATGCTGATATTTTACTCCAGGATATTTTACTACATACAGAATTAACAATATAGAATTAAAAATTGCCATAGCCCTTCCCTCTCTATTACCCCCCCTTCAACACATCAGGAAAATCTTAAGGGAAAAACGACTGAAGGAGAAAATAAGGGAATTTTGGACAATAATTTACAATCCAACTAGCTGATGTTGGTTTATACCCACTTTATGTACTTAAATAAATAAAGAATTCAAGATGAAGTAGCATTTAAACCGAAAAACTGCCATTCCAGGAGTTAAATCCTTGATTCAAACCATGACCTGGTATTGCAGGTAGGAACTCTGAGCACTGCCCATCTGCCTGTCCATCAAATTATGAACCTTCTGGAACACATTTACCAACAGCTGCCATTGCCCACATTGGTCCTTTTCTATTAAGAGCAGCTTTCAGAGTTGTTTTATAAAAATTTAAAAGCACATCAAAAGTATTTACACGGGACCATTTTAATGGCAGCTTGAGGAAAAATCTTCTCAGCACTGGAGCACACCAAGGAAGCAGAATAAATACAGGATTTACAAGCAAAACTGGGAATTCCTATATGGAAAATAGGTTTCCAGTCACTTTTCTGTGGATCCTGCAGCAATAGGAACTTTTCCATGACTTTTGTGTGCCTCCAGAGTTTCATTCTAGCAGTAGCTAAAACTGACTATGAGAGAGTTTGTAAACTTTACACGTTCTCAGCTGCTCAGTTTCCCTTCACAAACTCTATTTGATCCAGATGCAGGACTTCTCTAATTGGTTCCAGCCTTGGGAGCAGCTTTCCTGCCAGGAATTTGGTGACATGCAGAGCTGAGGAAACATTTATAGCTCAAAGTGGCAAAAAAGCCCACAAGGATTAAAATGAAGACGTTCTGATTATGAAGCTGCCTTTGCCAGAACTTCATTTTCCTTGACATCCTTGTTCATTATCTGAGCATTCTATCCAGAAATGAGAATTTTTAACAGCCTGTTCCACCACCAAACCAGCACAAGTTCACAACTTACTGGGAATTCCTGAGATCCACCAGTCTGGGAAGAAAGATGGGATGTAGGTCTGCGCTCCATGATCCAGGAAAAGGCTCTGAAATCCTTCCCACAACCAGGGGCAATTCCACTTCCAGCAGGGAGAGAAAAGAGGATCAACTTCTCTCAAGGTATCCCTTTCCATTCAGCCCGTTCTTCCCAGATCCTAAAATTCCATGGCAGCAACTGGGTTCAGCAATGCTGTTCCTTGAAATAAAAAATCCTACCTGGCACAGCTGATCTGTGGATGAATTTTTATCCTTTTAACATTTTAAATATTTCTATTTGCTATCCTAAACTCAGCTGAAAAGATAATTTTCTGCTCCAAAATATAGGAAGAGTTGATTAACACCCAGCCTCAGTGTGATCAGGATTCCCAGAGGGAGGCTCAGTTATTTCTAGTTTGTATCTCAAGATCCCCAGGCCATTTCCCTTTCCCAAAAATGTAATTAACTTCATTACCTCAAAATGCAGCTTTTGGGAAAAAAAGCATTGGACAAAGTGGCTTCAGGTTTGCTCCTGAAGAACTCCAGCAGTGCCACCCTGTGGAGGCTGGAATATTTAACTTTTCCACGTTTTGGTAAACTTAAGTGACAGGATCTGCTGGGAAGTAAGGGAAGAGAATTTTCCAGTTAAAAAGACCCCCAAAACCCAAACCCACCAAAAAAGGCAAAAAGCTTCACCAGCACCAGCTCCAGGTAATTTTCTGTAGTTGTATTATATCCAGGAAGTGCCCAAAAAGGCATTTTTTGGGCAGCAAATACAGACTTTTGCCAGGGTTTTGGTGGTATTTTGCTTTAGAAAAATAGAAATTGCCACCGTATTTGTTCTCCTCTTACCCCGACGAGGGAGGTTTGCAACGTTCCACAGAACACCCTTCACGAAGGTGTGTGAGGGGGAACGCTGCAATTTACCGGGGAGGATTCTCCTTAGAGCACTGCAACTTCCTTAAAAAGGATTTTTTAAATTTCCCCTCTATGGATTCCCCACATTTGACACCCTTAAAAAAGATTTTCTTCCCATTTCCCTTCTCTATGGATTCCCCACATTTTACATCCCAAAAAGGGATTTTCTTCCCATTTCCTTTCTCTCTGGATTCCCCACATTTTACATCCCAAAAAGGGATTTTCTTCCCATTTCCTTTCTCTCTGGATTCCCCACATTTTACATCCCAAAAAGGGATTTTCTTCCCATTTCCTTTCTCTCTGGATTCCCCACATTTTACATCCCAAAAAGGGATTTTCTTCCCATTTCCTTTCTCTCTGGTTTCCCCACATTTTACATCCTGAAAAAGGATTTTTTTCCATTTCCTTTCTCTATGGATTCCCCCCATTTTACATCCTTAAAAAGGACTTTTTTCCATTTCCCCTCTCCACAAATTCCCCACATTTTACATGAAAACAGCCCTGATTTATTTAATGAATACACAATCAGGTAAATTTGTTATTTCCTAACACTGACACCAAAACAATTCCCCACCTGCAGCCTGCATCACACAGACACTTGGCAGGTAAAACCCTCAGCCCAGAGCCTTTCAAAGTCCCTTTCTTCCAATAATCTGTGTTTTTTGATGAAAAACTTGTGAATTAGACAAAGAACCAGCCAGAGCAGCAGAGTTGCAAGTTTTAATGTTTATTTCCCCAAGACAGCCTAGCCTGCACTCTACTTGGATAAATTCACAAGCTAGTTTTCTGCTGCTTCTAGTTTTAAACTTTTAAACTTTTAACCATGTTTCTGATGACAAGGAATGCTGCAAAAATACTCTAGTCCAACAAAGAGTTATGATCACAAAATAATCTTTATCCATTCTACAGTGTTTCAGAATTACCAGTTGATTTTAAAACACAAGGTAGATATAGATGCTAATGGTGGCTAATCTGGGATGTTTTATTATAGCAAACTGTTGTTCATGCAACACTTGTGCTCAAAGGGGAAGGCACAGCATTTCCTACAATGAGCCACCTTATAAAGAGTTCAGTTTGTACAAATTTGTAACATCACCTTGAATTTAGTGTGCAGGACCTCAAAACTGAGGCATTCCTCCAATTATAAAAACACTTGCATCCTTTTTGTGCAAGTTTTAAAAATACAAAGTTTTCTCTCTAAAGTGGCTCAAAATAGATTGTTCATGGCTGCCTACATCTAAGATAAAAAGAGTCTAAAACAATTGGATTAGGCATATTAAAGGTGTTCAAACCATGACTTGATTTGTACATCTATTCACACCTCTTTTTTCGGTCTTTATTCGGCAGTACATATGCACCAAATTTCATTTTTAGACGTTTCCATATCATTTTCATAGAAAACAAAGTTTGAAAACAAGTAACATTGAAACACAGCACGGTATCCTACCACAACAGAAACATTTTGGTTACAGGACTCAACAAAATCTAAAAATGAACTATGCTGTAGATTACCACATGCAAAAGTCTTCATGTTATCTTTGAAAATGAAAAGGATGAGATTTTATTACCACATTTTACTGCTTTCTACTATTATGGCAACTTGTGTACTGCAACACAGTCTAGTTTGAAGGGAAATGTATGATTTTTTTTTTTCCATGCAAAAATCTACAAATTAGTTTTGATGATATGGAAAAGCTTTTCATAACATCAAACATTCATCTGGTGCAAATGCACAGGGAAGCCTTCCTGAAATTCTGACTTTACAAACAACTAAGAAGCCGTACAGGAAAGAAATAAAAAATAACGAAAAGAAAAAGAAGGAAGAAAAAAACCCAAAACAAAACAAAAAAAAAACTAAAAAAAGCAAAAGAAAAGAGGAAAACACAGGCTGCAGGAGTAAACCAGAGTCTGCTGCTAAACCGGTCTTGTGTGTGTCCAGTGTAAGTCAACACTCCAGAAGTGAGGGATGATGCGAGGTCCCTGACCCCGAGGGCACTCAAGCTCGCACGCGTTCAGCTCACAGACAACACAACCACTCTCTCGCACACGCCAGGCCCGGGCCAGGCACCCCTGGCACCCAGCCCGGCCCCAGGGCAGCCCCTGGGGAGGAGCCTGGCTGCAGGGCAGCGAGTCCAGACATTCACTCACGGCGTCCATTCACACGGTGCTTCAGAGCAAGGCCTGGGCTCTTTCTCCTTGGACTTATGTGGGCATCCTATTCTCTTATGCTTACGAGGCTTGGTGATGATAGTACTGCATTCCCCCCAATTGCTCTAGGAAGTCGTTGTTCCTTCTCAGGCACTGAAGATCTGTGACCTGTAGCCCTTTTTTTCTTTGAACAATCTAAATAAGCATTCAGTGTGAAGTTTTTCATTACATTTTGCCACTCATTCTCACTCGCACCCACTCGCCATCTTGACTTCATTTGGGCTTTTCTGTGATTCCAAATGAAATCTTCACATTTGCTTTCCCGATTTAATGCAGCAGCGGATCCCATGAGCCAAGATTGAAGGATCAAACCTTTTTTTTTTTTTTATTCAGTGCTGCATTGTACCTAAACTTCCAAAATACCACTCTAAAACTGGAACCCTTCTGCTGGTACATTGGCAGATGAATTGAAACCAAATGTTCCGCCTTGTATTGCTTCCGGAACAAGGCTTGGATCTTCATCAATCTGGAATGGAATGGGAACACCATGAGCAGGGACACAAAGACCAAACCTCACTACACAGGGGCTGGACAATGCAAAAAGCATCTCTCTGTTCACCTCCTTGCATCAAGTCTTGCCATTCCTGCCCTAATGTAGCGGGAGCACTAAAATGAAGTCATTAGAGCCAAGATGTTTTAGCTTGTATTTAGCAGGGCAGGCTATGGGGCACCCACAACCCTCTTGTTTGTGCCATTCCTACTCCTGGGAAGTGTTCTGTCAGTTTTCCAAACTGTCCCAGTTCTTAAGACCAGCACCTTTAATCCAAGGAAGGATGAAGCCCGAACTGCAGCTTCAATCTCAATCGGCAGCACACACGTTACCAAACCTGCATGAAATTCCCAGTTTGGCAAAACTTGAGCTGCTGAACAAGACTTGGATCTTATTGTTCACATAAAAGTGAAACTGTGGCACAAAATAATCTTGCAAGTGAAAACAGGCCATGAATGCAGCTGAGCTCAACTATTTTTGCAGTTGAATCAGGTAGAAAACCCTCTCCCTTCATGGCTCAGACTGCCAGGATTGCACTGCCCTTCTATGATTGGAAGTGCACACAAATCAAACCTTCCTCTGATTTATGTTACATGTTGGAAATGGGAACAACCTTCCTGATCAGCACATTCCAGCTCTGGAATTATTCAAATATTCCAACTACTTTGTTTCCTGAGCAGCAGCCTCAGTGCTCAAGGCAGCAGGGAGCTTATCAAATGTGCAGTGTCCAGCTCAGGCAGGGGCTGAGAGTTAAGGGAACTATTCAAAGCCTGGCATTTTAATCCCTAGAGATGAGCCTTAAATTAGGCATCAGATCTTCTTTAGATGCTTCATCATGAGGAATGGTGAGATATGCAATAGGTTCAAATAAGGGCTCATTCTTCACTGCACCAAGCAAGGGTCACAGAGCAGCTCTGGGCTGCTGCCTTTCTCCTGAACCATATTTATAAATAAAAGGTGACCAGAGATGGCAGAGAATTCCACACTCACATCATCTGAAGAGAAGAACTGATCAATGATCTCATAAGCCAGTTTGTAGATGTCTTCATTTTCATGGTTTTGTAGCTGTTCAATTTTCTCCAGGCCTGCAGCAAGCACACAAGAAATATCAGAACACCAAATTCAGGCAAAACAACCTTGCAGCAAAGAAATCAAAACCAAATCTGGGAATAGAGATGAATGAGATGCTGTTAAACTCATCTGGCATATTTATATTTTTATACATATACATATAAATATACAATGTACAGTACACACAAATATTTCTGAGCTCTGCCAAGCAGAGTTTTGGCACAAACACCTCTTTTCTCCTCCCAGCCATCACCAATCATTTCATCTTTCTGCCCTCCCTCAAGGTTTGGTATTTTGAAGACTATTCTATTCCATGTTAACAAATCCCACAGTTCCTTACCTCTGCCTAAATTTAACATCACTGTTCTTCCATCCCTGGGAAGTTTCAGTTGACTTAAATAGCAACGAACATGGATAAAGCCTCAAAGCCTTTAGGAAATTAAAGTTGGTACATTCTTACAACCACTGTATGTAGAATTATTTTTTTTTTCCAAGTTCACCTGGACTCAACTTGTGCATGATTAAGGTAAGCACATCATCCTTACACTGACAAATTGAGTTTCTGTTAATTAGACTAATTTGTCTAATATGCAGACTGTTACAAAATTAGCACCTAATGAACTTTACTGCCGTTATCCTGCTCCTCCACATTTTACTTGATCATGACTTAGTTAGGAAAAGCTGTTTGTATTCACCTGACAGGCAGGGAAAGGTCACTTTAAAAATCCTTGTGCCAACATGCAACAAACCCAACACACAGGATGCCAAAGCAGCAATTTCTGAAGAAGTGATTAAAATATTGATCCTCCTACCTCCACACTCTTCTATAAGATTGGCTATGGTTTCTGCTTCCTCTTCAGCCATTTTTAATATATTACTTAGTCCATCCAGAACCACCTGCACAACTTGTGCATCTTTTACTGTCAGCAAATTGCAAAAGGGAGGAATCACATTTTGTTGAATTAAGTAAGCCACCTGAGGGGGGAAAAGCCAGGAGTTACACCAGGAATGTGGCAGCAGCACAAGCACACAGGCAAACACATTCCATGAAGTCCAAGTCCTCAAAGTTACCCAACCAGCTCAGAGCATTCTGCAGTGGCCACTTCAGGAGTCCTTTTTGGAACATGAAAAGTAACATTTATGTATTAAGCTATAAATATATTTAAGATCCACAACACACAAGCAGGAGATAGTGTGAGTTCTTCAGTATTAGACGAGGAGCTTCAACCTCATCTTGGAAGAGTGGCAGCAGCACCAGCCCAACCCTGCCAGTAATCTCATGTTCTGGGTTTACAACAGACTTGTGTATTTCTACTCCTTGGCTACTATCCTTCTAACTATCACTTCTTATGGTTTGGAGAAAAAGATAAAAGAATTATGGAATGCCCAAGAATCCCAGCAGAGCCTGAATGAAGTCACTCATCCCAACAGAAGAGCTTCCAACCAAATCCCCACTGATGCTTCTAATCCCAGGTCATTCCAGAAACACGTGAAGGTCACTTCAGTCCCACATGGAAAAGAGAAGAGTTACTGGACAGTGGAGGACTACAGACATCCACAATCCTGGCACTCTCAGATGCACCCAAGGCAGGGAATGGACCTTTTCCTGAAGTGTCACTCACTTGGTCTTTCCTCCCGCTGATCGTTAGGTTGCTTATTGCCCAAGCAGCTTCTTTCTGAGTACCAAAGTCACCCTGAAAACAACCAGAGAGAGAACCAGTCATTCCAGCTGTCCTGCAGTATTCCCATAAAAGCCTGTATTTGTTACAGTCCCCGCTGCCTGGTATCACTGTATCACTTTCTGTAAGCAGGGAAGTAACTCACAAATCCTGGAGCTGTGAGTTACTTCCCTGGTATCACTGTATCACTTTCTGTAAGCAGGGAAGTAACTCACAAATCCTGGAGCTGTGCTCATCCCTCCCCTGCAACCACGGTTCCCAATTGATCTTCCAGAGGGAGGGAAATTTGTTTACATCAAAGCAAAACCTGCAGCGCTCCACTCTCTCAGCCTCCTTATCAGCAGCTGTCATGTACTACAGGGGGAGATAAGCACTGAGTGCCAGCCTTGATAAAGCACTGCACACACTGCAACTGTGGCTGCCTCCAGTTCGTCCCCTCAGGGCTGGAATTACACTTAAATTATTCCGTTTAAAGGCCTCCAACTCTCTTCTCAAAGATCAATACATTGACAATTAACAGAACTACTTGTGAACAGCTCTATGTTGTTTGTCTTTTCCCCTAAATGCTTCTCAGGTGCTTTAGCTCCTCCTGACACAGCAGATCCTTGGGAGCACAACGTGGTTTGGAAACTCCTGTTTCAAGGGACACCAACGCCCAACAACTGAAGAGGAACACAGGTATTGGAAGTCCCAACAGCAACCCTTGGGATCTCACCTTATCTAGAAGATGTATTATCATTGGAACAAGGTTTGCATCTATCACTGCCTGAACTTGCTGCTGGTTTCCTGCAGTGATGTTAGATAGGAACCACACCGCTTCCTGCAAAACAAAAGGAGCGGGAATTAATTCAGGTAAGGATTCTCTGTAGTTTATGTCCATCCAGCAAGAATCTGTGCATGCACATTTTAAGATCTGCAACTGGCCAACCCTGAAATACAACCAAGTGTTCTATCAGGTGGATTGTACAGAGGTGAATTCCTGCAAAGAAGACAAAACAAAGGGGCCAATCTCACCTGAGGAGACTCCACAAGACTCTTCAGACTTTCACTGTTACCAGCTTACAACCAAATATTTCAAATGAAAAGGAAAAATTATCTGGAGACAACAAGTCCCAAATGAGCACTCCTAATTGCTTCCACCACTGACAACAAGCAGTCTGAGCTGATGGCCAAAATGCCTGACAGCATTCTGTGTTCCACACATGACAGTGGTAGCAGACAGTTCTTTACCTCCTTCATAATCTCTCTTCTTAGCTTCAAGAAAATGCAGCACCTACTAATTAAACACTTGATTTTAACAATATTTTGAAGTTATACAACTCTTTATGCTCATTCTGTCCACAAGCCCAGGGCTCTGCTTTCAGCCATACCCACAGCAGGTGCCTGGGAAAGCAAGAACAGATCTCTTTCCCAACAGCCCCTTCCAGTCCTCAATTAAATTAAAAATTAAATTATGAATTAATACAAATACTTTCTGGATTCTTAGGTTAAATAAGAATCAAGGGACTCCACCTCCCTTTTAAGGTGTGAATCTATACTTTAGTCAAGAAATAACAGTTTCACATACAATTTTAAGTACATCCAGAGTACCAACTTTTTAAATCTTACAGGTTTCTCCCCTCCTAGAAACCCTCCACCACTCAGTTCCCTTCTCTGGAAGGACAACTTTTCAGCCGAGTATTTCTCTCGAGCTGAGTCTCAGGAACGTTGCCATGTCACTCAGCTGACTCTCGGGGATCAGACCACAGGATCCCTGGTGACCCCGGGAGAGACTGGGGATGCCTGGGGCTGTCCTGGTGGGCGCGTTTGGGGCTGTAATCATCGGCAGTGCGGCACAGCGGCCCCGCAGAGCCCAGCACGCCTCAGATGCACTCCGGCCTCAGCACTGCCATCAGTGCCCCCACGGAAGCCTCCTCCTTCCATCCACACACACACACACACACATCCCCCACCCCCGGCCTGACCTTGGGTTTAATTCCCTTTCTCACACACACTCCATTCGAAGAGACATCCAATTATCTCCATTTCATCACTTCCAAGAGAGTCAGTTTAATTAAAGTGACATTTCACGTATTGAGAACTCTAACTTTTAAGTCAACAGCCAGATTTATAAGATAAAGCTTTGATTTCAGAAAAACATTGACATTCTTGTCAAGCACAAGACTGCAGCTCCTCAGAGACTTTCCTATGGATATTAATTTCCAGAAAAAATCCAGCAATAGCAGACATTTGCCCCAAACTGATGTAAGGAGTCAATTATTCACATCTTGATGCCACTACACAAGGTGGAAACCAAGCTAAGCCAAATACAAAAGTTATCCATCAGCTGCAATCCCTGAGGTTGCTCACCTTATTAATTTTTTCTTTGGGATGTGTCAGAAGTGCTGGAAAATGTGAGAGAGCTTCACAATTGAGAACTACCTGTGTCTGCTCATCGGTGCCAGTGACGATGTTTCCCACAGCTCTCAGTGCAGCTGTCTGAAACAAAAGATTTCCTTTAAAACATCTTTCTCAGCAAATATTTTTCCAGCTGAGCACGTAAAAGGTTTTATGCAAATGCTGCATTCGTACAGGAAAAAAAAAATTTTTAAATTTCAATATGAACTATAAAAAGCAAGCAGCTGCTTTCTGTAGTACCATGTTTGGAGTGATGCTTCCTCCAAGACTTACCTGCACTTTAACTTCTTGATGGCTGAGGAGAGGAACCAAATGAGGGACTATTCCAGAGTCTATCACCATCTGGATCTGCTCATTGCCAGCATCCGTTAGGTATGAGAGGGCCCAGACTGTATCTACCAATATCTAACAGGAAAAGCAGCTTTGTCAATAGTGCAGAAATATCAGAAGTGGCACCAAAATAATACATGTTTTCAATAGGAATTTTCAAAGGAATTAAAAATGAATTTCAATACGCACATACAGAAAAGCCAATTTAAATAGCAGTGAATCTGAGGATTTCAACTGATCGCTTGCAAAAAAAAATTTGAGTGTTGTTTCAACTCACAGCTCTTGACTGGCTCACAAATACAGCCATTTCAAAAATTCAAATAAGCTTAATTTCCCCTACTTATAGACAAGGAATTAAATCATATAATTACTACATGACTAGTAAAGTTCATATATTCAGACATATTTTGGCAAAGCACTGTTGCCATTAACTTAGACAACTAAGCTAAAACTTCATTAGGAAGCAAAGAATTCATCTTAAATTCTGATTTATGTTCAGACAAAAAGCTGACTTTTTAATAATTTCAGTAAAGTCCTGCTCACTTACTTCACTACTAAATAATGTTCACATTTAACACCTCAGAAGTTACATCTAAACCTGACATTTGACATGTCATGAAAACTAGCAGACACTAATTTTTCTTTTGTTTACACTGATTTCCATCACAAATTTAAGTGCTAGGCAAAAAAAAAAAATCCTGTATTTATCTGTAAATGAATAGTCAGAAATAAAATTAAAATGCAGTTTCAGTTCCAAGTGCAGGGAAAGTCCATGCAAATGAACACTTGCAAAGACACAGAAATATCAGGGAAAAACACAACTGCTATTTAAAAACAAGCAGTTAAAAGATACCAAAATAAGGCTGTCCTAAGGAAAGAGAACACCGCAGATTTTTTTTTACAAGGAAAAGAGTTAAAAATGACTCTGAAAGTGGCTCTAAGTGGGGTCACTCACATTTACATCCGTGTGGTGAATTAAAACACAGAGCGCCGGAAGGATCTGAGGAGGGAAACAAACACCTGGCAGTTATTTTTTAAGGCAGACAAACCACTCAGCTGGAGTTGAGTGATACTCCAGGATAATTCCATCACCTCCTGGATGGTTTCCATCGGCGGGGGAGGGTCTTTGTGGCGGCACAGGTTGACCATGACCCAGGTGACATTCCTTAGGAAAGTTATGGGGATGGATGGGCTGATGAAGGACAGCAGTGGCTTCACTACTCCAAGACTAATAACGTAATCTCTACACTGGGGCCCATCACCTGTTGGAGACACAGAATTACGGTTATTTTAACAGCAAAGAGTCCCATAATTTATGGATTTATGGATGTAAAGGCTGAGGGAGTGGTGGGCAAGGCGTGGCAGACAACATCAAACCACCAGGAATGGTGGCTAGCCCAACATATTCCTGAAGATTCCTTGCCAGAGTTTACAAACAATAATAAAACATCCTTAGAAGTTCTGGGTGGCAGGAGTAACACCCACCTATGATATTTCCTAAAGCCCACACAGCTTGCTCACAAACATTTTGGTGAGGTGAATGCAGCAGTCTCAGGAAGAGCGGCACAGCATCTGAAAGGTAACAAATAAATCCCATGAAAAGGTTAAAAAATGCATCCCAAAAGACCAAATCATTCACATAATTAACTCTTACATGAGACATTTTAAGAACTGGGTAAAGCTTCACTAATTTCCCAGGTGATACTGAAATAAAACATTGCAGTAATTCTTCCTTTGCTGCATATTCTTACAGAGCCTGCACTTCAGAATATTAAAAACCTGACATTTAATTTGTTTGCAAGTCTCAAGTTTACTGAAGCTTGTCAGGATCCAAATTTAGTTCCATTTATTGAATTCAGAAATTCTCTGCTAAGTTATGCACCAGAATCAGCTGCAAAGTAGTAACTTAAAGATCAAACTCAGCCATTCAAATGAACCAACTTAGGAGTAAGTGGGCACAGAGCTACATTAAGGACTGGGAATGTAGGAAGAGGGCAGGAAAGGGCTCCACATGCTCCACATTTAGATAATTGATCCTGTTTTATTCTCCCCCAGCACTAAGGTGCTTGTTTACATAATAGCTTAGTCTGTAAGAAATCCATTTACTTCACATCACATATTTCAAGAGAAATTGGTATTTTTAGTTAGATTTTTCTTAATGTAAACCACGTTTTACTTGAGAAACAACAAATCACAGCAGAGTTCTTATTTCCTGCTAAATAAGGGTATTTACAATGCCTGAATGCAAGGAGGAAAACCATCCCCAGAAAGCATATTAATAAATTCCTATGGAAAGATTACAACAGACCATCTTTTTCATTGAAATAAATCACAAGAAATAAACCATAATTTCCTGTCATAGCTATTGACTCACAGAGTGCAAAACAGACCGACAGAAATCCCTGAAGGAAGTGCTCAATCCATTGCTAAACTAGGTTTAAATATAAAGTGTTCTAGATCAAAGGGGTGGGACAGATTATCTATGAATTAGATTTCCAAAAGAAAACTCAGCATGCAACTGGGAAAGGAAGAGGATGGGGAAAAAGGAAAGTTAGGGGTCAAACCCAAACTGTATCAAAGTTGACAGGCTCTTAATACTGGGTTTGTAAAAGCAAAAGGCAACTGATCCTGCAACCGACCTAAATTTTGTGTAATTTTTTTCCTTACATTTTAGGCAAGAACTCACTTGAATGAAACACTATTTCATTCACTCAATTAAACATCCTGGACACTTAGTTCTGATTTATCAACAGAAGAACTGCTTCAACTTAGGACACGGCTGGAGTATTGAAGGAAGTTTGCTTTGCTTGGCCACTCAGATTCCAAGTCCAACGATAATTCCTTTCCATGTCTGAGGTTCCCCAAAATATGAAGGATGTTTTTTTAATTCAACTTGTTTTTGGGAGAGCTCAATGTCAGGCACCCTCTGGTCCATGTATTTTATTCCCTCCTCACAACAGGGAGCTCTTCAGATGGGTTGGTTGGTTGGGTTTGCTTCAAGTTTTTTGGTGGTTTTTTTAGGTTTGAAAACTGGAAACCAGCAGAAATCAACTCTGCTAAAATACTGGGGAGTTTCCAGAAGATGTCATCAACCATTAGGAAACACAAGTAAACCTAAACCCTGAGAAAATGAAGACCAAAAGAGCGAGAACATCTGGCAGGAGCTCCTTCAGCAACGTGCCAGTGACTGACAACCTGATTTCAACCCAAGCCAGTATCTGGACTGAAGCAAATCAAAGCCTGCAGCACTCACTGGATTGAACTACGGCCTGTGTTTGTTCCGAGGTTCCAGAGGCAATGTTTGTCAAAGCCCACGCAGCTTCAAACTGTAAAGAAGGACTGCAGAGAAAGAAAACCACAATCATTATTGTAACAGGAGTTTTCAAATGTAGCACATCAGCTGAAGACCAAGAATTTGTGCAGTATTTTGAGTTTTGGCAGTACTCACTTGTCATCTCTTTCAAGACAGTGCACTAAAATAGGTAATATTCCTGATTTTATTAGATCATCAATTGGTGGATTGCGGTCACTGGAAAGCAGCTTCCTGGGTAGGGAAAGGGAAAAAAAACCAGATTACAGACAAATCATGCCTGGAAAGGAACATGGAGGACGCTCAGTCCAACCTGGCCCTCAAAAAGATCAGTGCTGACACTGGAGCGGGTCAGTAATGGCTTCCTGCAGCTGAGCTTGGAAAATCTCCAGGCTGGAGTTCCAACAACATCCCTGGACAAACTGCTCAGTGCTGCACGACCTGCTGGGCTGGCAGGGATTTCCCAAGGGTGTCTCTCCTACTCCCAAACACCAAGCAGGATTTGTTCCCTCCACTCTAAGTGAAAATAACGAATCCCCCAAATCACAACTATTGGAAAAGCAAAGCCATTCCATCCATTGGCCATGTTTTCTCCACTTTGGAAGTTAATCACCAGTCAGGAAAATAAAGATCAGAGTTATTCGGTTACACCCTCCTACAGCTTCTTCCTTCTCCACCCAGCAAAGGAGATCCTCAGCTCTTTCTGCACTTAAAGACTTCCAAGTCCCCCTAAATGGATATTTTACTCCATCTGTGAAAAGCATCAAGTCTGCACCAAGATAAATCCAGGGATTTCTATAGAATGAAAATCCATGCTACTTAAAAGATCTATGTATTTTGATTTTTTTAAAGGTTCTTTTGCTTTCTTTTAAAAAATCAATTACATATTATTTCTAGTTAAGTCAGAACACATTTCCTGACTTTAAGAGCATGATAAAACAAGAATAAAATCAGGGTATTTGGGAAAAGTGTGTTCTTACCTTGCTGCCTGCACAGCACTTAACTGTATACCCTGGTTGTCACTTGAAGCATTCTAAAATAAGAGAAATTAGATTTTTTTTACACATTTGTCATCATGACATGAAGAATATTCAAACAATTAAGTTATTTTTACCTGTACTATTGCCTCCAAAGAAGTGTTTTGCTAGAAAACAGAGACAGAAGCAGTTAGAAATTCCAAAGTATTACAAATTCTGGAAAGTATGCAAAAAGAAGAAATGCTTGGGAGTTAATTCTTACCACTCTAAAGTCACCATCTATATCAGAATCTTCACAGATATCTTCATGGGGAACATTCCTTCTCTTTAGAAGATGCTCATCTCTTTTGTTCTTAAAAAGAAAAATGATGGAATACCTTTAAAACATGGATTTAGGGGGTGTGGGGGTGTGAAGAAGGGAAGAGAAGCTTCTGTTTTCAACAAGCACCATAAACTTGCTGTCATTGATGCTGTTAAAAATTTCCAACAAAAAGTTGAAAAGGATTGCACAGAGAAGCACATTTTGGCAATCACTTCTTCCTAAAAAATCCTGCATCCAACTTTATCTGTACAGCAACAACTCGTGCTGGAAGCCTCATGTGCACACATCCATCAAGGCTGACATTCCAAACTATTTGTCATCATTTATAACCAGACACAGCAATTCCCAGAGGCCAGCTTTCTGTTCATCCCAGAAGGAAACTAATTCCAGTTGTGAGTCCTTTCCTCAGGAGCCACTTTTCCAACAATTCTCCTGTTACCTTCATATTCTTCCACTCCTACTTGTAAGAAAATAGCTTTCTGCCTACAGATGAGCAGGAATATCTGATTTTCAAAGGAAAAAATCAAGCTTTTTATAAATCTTTAAAAACCTAACTGGAAGAGCAAGAATGATTCCCTTTATTAGATCTTCAGGACAAAAATTATGGAACTCCCAGTACCAGGTATGGTAACTTCAGAACTTTTAAGTCTTTAACATTTTACTAAAGAAGAAAAGAATAATAATATAATAGAAAAAAAGAATAATAATGCTGTGTCATCTCACCTTTCTCAACTCCACAACAACTTCATTTCTTTGTCTTCTCATAGTCTGGAAAGAATCAAGATCAAAATACATCATATTCTGAACTTAGACCAATTTAAAAAGTTTCTGTACAACTATTTACGTTCATGCATTTTAAACAACACTTTTACACACGGGGCCTAATTTTCATTAGAAAAGTAGAAATCCTACAGGAAATGGAGATAACATTAACAGAAATATTGTAGTTATTTCAAAGTAAAACCATCTCCTAGGTTCTTATGTTTAGGAAAAAAAGGGTGCATGGAATCAGGAATAAAATCATGTCTTTTAAAGGGCAAAGTTGACAGGAATTGTGCATAAAACAGCACCAAAAGCATTACAAAGACTATGGCAGTCTAACAGTGAAACAGCTTTAAAAACAAGCTCAAATTAAGAGACCTTGTAAGCAAAGCTGAGTTACAAAGCTATTATTTATAAATGAAAACCACATAAAACTCTTGGCACTCAAAGAACAATTTTTGGGGTCATTTTCCCTACAGCTCCCACTGACAGTGTTTCAGGAAAAGAATCAATTCTAAATATACATCAATTGGTTTATTGCTGCTGGTGTTGCTGCAGTGAAAACAGAAAAATAAATCAGTCTGGAGTGATTTTATTCTACACTTTGAACTTTACAGTGAATGAGAACAGCAAAGTTCAAAACAGTTGCATTTGAACTGAGACTTAACTTTCCCAAGCCCAGGGAAAGGAGGAAATCCCTGAGCACAAGGGACTGCACTGACACAGGATGGAAGGCAAAGGAACAGCTAACAGACCTCCTGAACAGCAAGAAGATCTGAAGATAGAGATTCAAAGCTTCACTTTCAAAGCATAATTATTTTTATCAAAAAGAATGTGCATCTCATCAGAATCAAATTTCAGCTGAGCACGACACTTTACTCCTCAAAGGAAGAAGCTACAAGAAAAATGTAAGGACGGGAAGGGATGTGAGTGGAAAAGGGCTGGTTCCCTGCTGCCTGGGAGGCAGGACTTTGCTTTGCAGCAAAACAGGCAGGTGAGGGGAAAATCCAGCCTCTCCCCAAGGACAGCTTCCTGTTCTGGAAAAGGCAAAGTGCCCAGGAGCACCCACAGCACCTGGGAAGAGCCACAACAGAGGAGGTCAAAGTATCCCAACACCAGAATTCCCCTGCTGCAGCCTCACACCTCACAAGGCACCACAACTGCAGGGCAGCACTACACACACAGCCTGGGATTCCCCAGGAATGCCCAGACCCCCACCTGGACAAGCACAGCAGAAGGCAGGAAGCATTCCACGGGCCTTTCTCTGTGTTCCAAGAACAGCCGATCCACTACTGGTCCCACCCACCATTCACAGGCTTTGGAAAGATGCTGTAACTTTACAACTTTATCCACTACAGCCTCCTGCTCTCAGTCTGCACCATAATGCTCGGTGTAGTTTCTTCAAAATCTCCTTATCTGGTGTATCCAAGACGAAATTATTGTGAGAAAACCCTCTGATCATGAGATTGCAGAACTGTGTCACGCCTCTGATGATCTCATAGGGCTTCTAACACTTTGCCAAACCACAACCCAATAAAATAAGCATTCCTACCAAAAAGCCGGGGTGGCTCTTCCCAGACTCCAAGAATGACATTACTGGTCACAGCAAAGCTGTTGCTAACCAAAAGCAAGAGCCAGTGCACATTTTCAAGGAGCACAAGGCTGAACTGCTGTCAACACCAACTGAAAAGAGACATGAGGATATTCAAAGTCATTGCTACAATGACTGGTGGGCCCCAAAGTGTCCCAGCTCAGATGGTAACACAGCATCAAAGCTCATGTGTGTGACAGACATGGGGAGGAGTGAGTGGGACAAAAGCCTCAGATGTGTCATTTAGAAGGTTCTTGACTTGAAAAATCATGTATGCAGTAGATCAGACTTTAAAAAATCCTCTGCTGGAACAAGAAGAATTTTCTTACTCCTGCCGTAAGCTGACAGGCCTTTGGTTTAATTCCTGCCTGCTCTGAGGAGGACCTGCACACCTTGGAATCACAAAAGCCCTCACATGAAAGACAAGCTACCAGTGAAGTCACTCTCAAGCACAATTTACCAAAGCTGGGCTCCACTAAAATAATTCTCTGTGTAAACAGAGTCTGTTGACAAAAGAGTTACCGGTCAAGCTGTCACTGCTCTTCCTCTGAGGAAGAGAAAAAGCACAACAAATGACAACTGAAGTCAGCTCTGTCACGGAGTTTCCCAGCATCACCACCCCAGCCTAGAGATGAAATAGTCTGAAGAAACTAAAATAACAAGCAGAGTCACAGTCAAGTTGTGCTGGTTTTTGGAAAACAGCTCAAAGGGCAGAAGCTGAGGTATCGTGGTGTCTTGGCACGTGGTGAATGATTCCTTCTGTTCTGGGGGAGATTTGACCTGTTATCTGAATCACCTCCCAGCCTGCACTACCACAACTGTAAGCAGGAAACCTTCTCACCATAAAGGTTTTTGAAACAGAGTTCAG
The DNA here is from genome assembly GCA_013400975.1 of Atrichornis clamosus. NCBI lineage: Eukaryota > Metazoa > Chordata > Aves > Passeriformes > Menuridae > Atrichornis > Atrichornis clamosus. The sequence goes on along the minus strand of WBMZ01009061.1, from coordinate 4,893 downwards.
AATGGTCCTGGGAAGAGCTCCAATAGAAAAACATGCACCACTTCGTCAGGAATTCATGTGGCTCTTTCAGTCACTGGATCCTGTTTGTCATTTGCTACATCAAAAATCAAATGATCCGATCTATTTCTGTCAGCCTATGATGGCCACCCCTCCATCCTCCTTTTTTCAATTATATTTAGCTTCAGATTTATCATAAGGGCTATTTCTGACCATTAGTCATGACTGAGCCCTTCAGCTTATCATTAAAATCTCGTGTTAGCTGATGCCTGCAGGATCCCAACACATCCTAGTGGTTTTCACAACACCACCAGAAACACAAGGAACATTCCCACCTCCACAGCAGGAACAACTGGGATCTACCAGCCTTTCCTAAATACACCTGGAGCTGTGCTCAGCTAAGGGATCCTGACCCCTCTTCCCTCCCTGAAGGGATCAGGAACTCAGATCCTACCACACAACCTGTCTTCACTCTTGTGTGGGCTGGGGGTTTTTTTGCTGTTATAAAATATTTCACTGGAGTAGTTCTGTTTATACATCTACAACAGCAAGGTCTGACAGCACACAAGTAATTGGAGAACTTTTACTCCTCTCCTCCTAGGGAATGGTTTCCAAGGGCACATTGTTTCTGCTGGAGGACTGGAAAGTCAACAGTTACTGTAAAGCAGAGTTGGTTGTGGCGTGGTTCCTGCCTAGAAGTTGTTACCAGCACCAGTGTGGTCTAGGATTCAAATAAAAACAACAAAAACCACCACACAGGGGATGTGGGGGGAGGGACGTGTGAAAACAGACTATTTATCCCCAAACCCGCTGTGAACTGGATGGCATTTTTGGTTATTTTCTTATTAAAACACCATTTGTGGCCCTGTGCACAAACTGGTTCCTCACTGGAGTAGCTACTCCAAGTGCTCAGTGTGCAGACCACAGCGAGAGAAGATTTGTCTACAACCAGAGCCACAGCAGTGACTAAGAAACTTTGTCTGGTCCTTCCCAGGTCTAAAAGGCATTGAACTACAAACCAAGGGAAGAACCCTTCAGACACATCCAACTTCACCTCTGCGTTTGCTAAAAATCCACACTCTTCCCGTTCAGTGGAACCCAGTGGTTCAGGCCCTCCTCCATCCGTTATACCCCTCCTAAACTAATCCCAGCTCAATTACAAACTGCAGCAATCAAGGCTCCTCTCAAGATCACTGATAAAAATGCTTTGGGATTGTAAAGCCAACACAATCTCTACAAGATACCCCCAGAAACCACATCTCAGCAACTATTCCCTGTTCAGAATTAAAATGGGATTCTCAGTTACAGATAAATAAATAAAAATCAATATGACATTACACGTGCTGCAAGTCCCATTTTTCCTGGAGAAGCAGTGCATGGCAAATAAAATGCCTTATACAAATATCTCAGTATCATTTTAAAGTGACAAGATGGATGAGCTTCACCACAGAACTCCAAGTCAGCTTAAAGGAACCTATTTTTAACTCAGTGAGTGAAATTCCTGCTCTCCTTCAGTTCTTCCATATTTAATCCCAAGCAGACTATTTTGTGTGGGATACAGAAAAGGTTGAAAAGCTTCAAAGCACCTGCAATATCCAATATATCTCATACCACCACCTTTCCTTCACTCCCCTGGAGCTTCCCTGGTGTTCTCAAACATAATGTCAGTATGAAAGCCCAGTGAATGATACTGGCAACTCTTAAAACCCTGACATTGCTGATCCTAAATCAGCCATTGCTGATCTCGATGCAGTGGCTGCTCCAAAATTAGTTTTGAAGTGCTCTGCATCACAGTATTATCATCATTTCACTTCATGCATCTCTCAATTACAGAGCAGAAATATCTATTTAGCACCTCTCCTGTGCTGGCACCATTAAAGCAATTTTTAATCTCTTGCCCAGCAACACAGGTGAGTTGGGGAAGAAAAGGCCAGCAGGAACTCAGCAGATTCTTCCAGGATTTCCAAAGAAATAATATGCATGGAATATTTTTTATTTCATTCCAAAACCCCCTAAATGTTAGATTGGAATGCTGCAGCAGGCAACAATCACCGACAGAAAATGAAATGTTCAATCACCTGGTGAAATAAAATGAAGCAAACAAAAATAAAACACTCCAAATCTCTTCAAACCTTCCCAAAACAAGGCTGAACTCTAAATGCAGTACTAAACAGCCAATATTGAAACCCAAACTGTTCATAAAACTGTGTCTATCACAGACACAACAAACAATTTGCACTTAATCTGGCCTTTGTTTGGTATTTGATTCCAAGGTCTGTGGTATTACCATTAAAAATAAACACTGGAAAGAAAATTGGGTGTCAGCACCACCACAATAAACAGTAAAAAACAGCTCATCCTTTCTTATGCAAGGAGGAAAAAAAAGCCCAGGTAAAACCTGTTCCTCACTGAAGACACAAGATGAAAAAAGTCACCCTAACCAGCTCCCTAATGGATAAGTATTTGCATAATTTAATATTAGAGTCCAGATAAGCCCTTCTTCAAGTAAGACTTCGGAGGTGGATGTTAAAAAGAAAAAGCGTGACCCCTTCAGCAGTTTTTAAGGCTCCTCTTTGTGCTCAACCAACACCATTTTTCACTCCCCAGAGCTCTAAAACCTTGAAGACCCCAACAGAATGCTGCAAGTACTGACTAGAAATCTTCAAAACCCCCCAGAGATGCCGCCTCACTATTAGCTACAAATTACTGCTCTCACGGCACAAACTCTCCCAGTATTAAAAAGTTTATTACACTGTGTATTCCTTTGCGCAGCAGTATAAATAAGAAGAAGGACAAGGAGGTATTTTATATTTGTGGCTTCAGTGAATCCCTCTATTCCCAGTGTCATCAGCAATTTGTCATGACCAAACACATGGCAGCAATTATTTACAACATGCCTGTGCAGGAGTGTTTACCCAATACTTCAGTATATGAAGGAATTTTGTTAAACATCTTATGTAAAACAGGTGCTTGTGTTGGGGTTTTCTTTTCTTCCCCCTCTCTTTTTTCCAAGGCCATAGTTTTTATTTTTAGAAGCATACTGGGAAAAAAAATCAAAGTCCAACTTTAACTCATTAAGGGAATATATGCTTAGTACTTGAAGAGATAAAATGTAGGAAATTCCCTAAATTTTGTAAGAGATACAATAACTTCCTGTGAATATGTAAAACCTGGAAGGAAAGGACAATGTGACAGAAACTGCTGGCACTGTAACTGTCAATGGACTCATCTGAGCAACACTGAATTAGAGAGAAAACATTTTTAGGAAGTTTGCAATTCACAACATGGCAACCCTTCCTATCTAGAAATATCTCTTCATTTGGAATTCACCAAAATTAGGGTGATTTATTATTTCTCTAGAGGTAAACTGTCATGGAAAATAAAAAAAGATGATGGTTTTGTAAAAGCAACCCACGTCAAACAGAATTTCAGCACAGATAAAAAGTGGGAGGAGCGGAGGAGAGGGAGGAGGGAAAGAGATAAAGATCAAATGTTGGTTTCCTCTGTGAAGTAAATACACAACTTTCTGCTCCAAATAGCCCTGGAACTCGGGGTTTTGGAGCTGTCCTACCTCAGAACCCTTGGCTGTGAGTGGGCACAACCAATTCCCTCACACTAATGACAAATGTGATGTGTAAGCAGTTAATTAGCAGGAAGGACAGCCAGAAGCCTGAGCTATTGTATGAAAAATAGCCATGCACCATGGTTATTTTAGGGAGCAGGCATATGCTCCAGGATTTGCTGGATAAATGTCACTATCTAAAATTTAACATGGCCCAGCAGTGGGTTTTCACTGTGTAAAAAGCCATTTAAGTGCAGCAGCAAATTTAAAAAATGACGGAAGAGCTTCTCTGCCTCCTGACATGCACACACGTGGTGTTACCTGCATGTGTCCATCTTGAACCTTCCCTACTTCAGCCCAGGAGGCACCAAAGCAGCTGAATTCCAACCTGGTTCTTCCCATTAATCCCAGTTTTCACTCTAATAACACATTGTCTGTGCATTGCTAAAGCTTTCCTACAGCTGTCTGTTCAATGGTAATGAAATTTATACAAAAACAAATTAACATCTGAGGTAAGTGCTTACAAACCAACCTCACAATCCTGTTAGTGAACAGAGCAATTAATAATTCGCATTCCCAATATTTTTGCCACCACCAAACTTTGGATATAACTGAATAATAAAGTGTTTTACCAATCTAATTGGACAAGTTAAAAACTGAGCTGTTACAGACTTCTGAATTGCTCAGATGGGAAACCTGGCTGATGTTTGTATTAATGCCAGGAACAGAAATGTATCTTCTGCCTTTGCAACAGAAATATTGTACTGTCTTCATATAAAAGACTGGAATATTATGGAAAACTCAAGGGACACTTTGAGGTTAGTAAAAAAACAACCACGAGAATGCCAAAATTCTTGTCCAGAATCCTGTGCAGACAATTTTAAGCTCCAACCAGCACTCCTGGCCAAGTGTTTAAAGGTGTGGATTAAGACCTCATTTTAAAATTGACTATTTCCTAAGGAAACCCCAAGTTAATTTTATATTCTGCTGTGTTTAGGAAGCACCTTCACAACTCAAATAATTGAGCCACCAAAAAGTTTAGAAGCTCTGTGCTACAAGCCAGAAATGCTTCTCAACTAACTGGGCACAAAACAGCAACATTAAAAAAAAAAAAGAAAAGAAAATTTTACTTTTAAAAATAATCCTTACTGTCAAGGTTAGTGAATTATTTATTTAACTGGGTATCCTGGAAACACGCAGCAGAACACCCAACTGGGCCCTAATCCTGACTCAGGCTTTTAGGGGCTGCTCGGGGAGATTGCTAATGAAGCAATTAAGGCAAACCCACTCCAAACCGGGGCCGCTGGGGCAGGGCCGGGCCGGGCCGAGCCGGG
>WBMZ01009060.1:0-38018 GCA_013400975.1 Atrichornis clamosus | reverse complement strand
ATCGCGGCGCGCAGTGCTCGGTGCGGGAGCGCGGCCTCGGAGCGCCCCGAGAGGCCCCGGAGCACCGGCACGGCCCGCCCGCCCCGGGCTGCGGCCCCCGCCTCCTGCTGGAGGCTGTCCCGCGATCGGCCCTCGCCTGCCGGCACGGCCTGTCCCGAGGTCACACGGGCCGTGGCTGGGATCTGGGATGGAGAGGGTCGGTCCTCAGCGGAGAACACGAGGAGATTGATGATTATGATGATGATGATGATGACTATTATTATTAGAAAAAAACCTGTTTCCACCTCTGGAATCACAGAATGCTCCAGGTTGGAAGGGACCACGGTGGGTCACCTGATTGAACCTCACTGCTCAAGCACCAAGAAGAGTCTGGCTCCTTCTTCTTGGCACCCACCCCCTATAGCTGTTTATGGACACTGACGAGTTCCACTCTCAGTTGTCTCTTCTCACGGCTGAACAGGCCCAGATCTCTCAGTCTTTCCTCGTAAGAGACACACTCCAGTTCCCTAATAACTTTTGTTGCCCTCTGCTGGACCTGTTTCAGGAGCTCTGTGTCTCCATGTCCCGTCCTCAGGAGCCTAGAACTGGACACCCTACCAGGCCTGAGGTGCTCAAATAGTGCTGGAAAATTGCAAAAAAATTACAAAACAGCTGGGAAGCAGAGTTTCATCCCAACCTAACCCAAAGCAACCTTTTTCCTTCTTAAAAGCTTTTATTTGGAAAGAAGACACTTACCAACACAAAGAAAATGTTTTCTGCATAACCACATTTTTATTTTAGCACCATTTATGACAAACCAGACAATTTTATTCACCAGTGTTAGGGCTGCTGGGCACAAGCATGTTGCTCCTGCTACGAAGCACATCTGTGTTTTGTTCGAGGCAACTGCAGATGGGATGAGTGGCACTTCCCACACACGGAATGCTGGGTATAAGCTTTTCGGCCATTTCTCATGTATTCCACTCTCTAATCCTGTAATCAGCTTCACTTTGTACTATAGCCTAATGGCTTAGTAACAGGTTTGATAGATCAACAAGAGAAACAAGTTCTTGAGGCAGAAATGCCTGACTAAATATACTGCATCTTCAACAGATGTTGCTGCCTAAAATGGTACATAAAGTAGTTCCATATAGAATATATAAGGAAGCTCTTTATAGCAGCCTGTACAGGAGATCCCGATTTTATCTCAGTGCCTGAGCATCATCCCAGCTACAAGTCAAAACAGGCTGTTCTAGAGATTAAAACTACCCTTAATTTCCGTAAGTGTAGTGTAAATTACAGAACACGTTTTCCTGTGCAAGTGCTCTGGGATGGTTGCATGAAGGTAGAAATTCCTGTAGTCTTAAAATGCATGAAGTAATGGAACAAATTGGAGCATGACCTGGCAATGAGGAAAATTGGGCTTATCTTTGTGAGAGCTGCTGCTGAAAGAAAAGTGTGCAATCTTCTCTGCTCCTCACAAAGCACGGAATTGTTCACGAGGTCTTAAATCAGGAGTAGATAACACCCTCAAAATTGCAAGATGGTTAGAAAAACCAGAGGACAAGCAATGCAAATATTTCACGCACAATTGCCATAATTGCTTTCTTCAACCCAAGAGCATCAGGCTAATCTCGTTCAGGCAAAGCAGCAAACAGCCCCCCCCACCCCGATCCACACCCCTACACAGTAAATTAGAGACCTGAAAGGTTGTGCTAATTTAAGTGGATCTCTTCCCAGAAGAATGCAAGCAAGATAGTGATTACACTTAAAACCACCTGGAAATTGGGCAGAAGAAGCACAGCATTCACTGAGAGAAATTAATCATGCTTTACTGTCTTGCAGTTTCTGCATCTCTGTTTCACCCTTGAGATGTAGCTTGCCTGAGGGAAGAGGCATCTCTGCAATCTTCTGCCAGAATTCACGAAAGAAAGCAATCACTGGTTCCTCTCCAAATTTTCCATTGCACAAGGGATGTGAGCCTTGCTGTTGCAACCCTATTCCCACCATTCAGCTTGCTGTGTCTTGGAAAACCCCAGCTGAGCACGATTTGGAGGATTAGAGTAGCACTGCACAGTTCCAGGCTCTCAGAAGGCTTTTCTGGGCCTTGTTAAGCGGGCAGGTATTAACTATGGAAGCATGCCAACCCAAGCACTTGCAGCCTGAATTACTACTCAGATTAGCAAAACCCTGCATTTACACGAGGTTAGCATAAGTACTGCATCTTCAGATATGGTGTTATTTCATACAAAAAGGATGTTTTGGTGTAAACTGAAGAGAGAGTGAAAAAACCAAAGCCTGCATGCTTAAGTAGCTTAAACAAACAGCAGAGTACCTGCAGTAGCACCTAAGCCCAGGGTGACTGAACTGGTAAACTGATGGTGCTTATTAGGGAGCATCTGGAGCATTACCTCCCAGAAGGGATGGATGTTGGGTGATTATAAACACAAATAGAAATCATGTTCAGCATCAGCTGGAGGTTTGGGTTGTAACTATACAAGGCATATATCAGAGCCTCCAAATTTCATTTTCTCTTGATAATGTGAGAGTTTTGTAGTATCTTTCAGCTTCGTGGCATTTTTACTGTGTAGGCTTTGCTTGTTACCTGTTCCTCACAGCAAAGTGCTAAAATGCCCGCTACTCTTAGCCACCATAGTGACCCAGTGAGATCAAGTGAGAGCCACTCGTATGCCTAGCAGGGTCTACGCTAAAGAATATTTTTGGTCCCAAGTAAAAATGAAGGCAGCAGACAAAGCTCATAAATTATATTATCTCATATCCCTTAATTAGATGTTCATGTTAAGTTAGTCTTAATATTACGCTGTAGAATTTAGACTCTACCAAGAATCTTCCCCTCTCACCTATTCCCTTATTTAGTATGGTTATTCATTTGGTTTGTTTGCTTGTTTTTATAATTGCTTAACTGAGAGCAATGAGCAACAGCGAACACCAAGACCAAGTTAAAGCCCTTTTGATGTCTTTGTTTTCTTCTGTTTCTTCTAGGAATTGTGATCTTCAGTGTTTAGACGATTCTTCTTAAACGTTTTGTGTGTACAAGGATTAAACTCTCAGGAAGTTTATCATCAGTCTCTGGTGGTACTTGTGTGATAATCAATTAGTACTGACCCAACAGGACTCTTAACTGCAATTAGCATTCATACAGATCATCAGCTTTACTAAATGGCGGGACTTTCCCAGACTTGTTTCTGTGTAGCTTTTTCTGGGGTGGGAGTCAATAGCCCTGAATGAGCTGTTACCACTCAGAAAAGGGATGAGAGGTTCACGGCTTCTGGGAAGCCATTCTCTGGCTGCTCAGTGAGAGAACACCCCTCCGACCATAGCGCTGGGTATGCTGTTAGAAAGAGAGCAATCTGACAAATCTCATTATGACACATTCCTGAACGCCAGCAACCCCACATCAAAATGGATAAGTAGAAGCAGAGAAAGCACAAAGTAAGGCAGAAAAAGAAAGCATCTTTAGAACTTGTATGCAAGAGCTTCAAGGCAGGAGAAACAGAAGTAGAACATGATTTTTCAACATTGAAAGGGAATGACGGGAGAGGAAAAGGCTTTATAAAGTACAGATCTAGAAAATCATGAAACATGTGGAGAAGATTAAATGTATAACAAGTATTCAGTACTTTGCATCAGCTAAGCAATAGGGAGAACTTCTGCAAGATATCAAACAACAGGACTCCTTCTTTACATGAGAATATTGTGTAATGTTTTGCCTCAGGATGCTGTGGGGGGCAAAATTACAAAGGAGCCAAAAGGCACTGGGTGAATTTATAGTCGATAGGTGCACTGTTAAACAGTGGATCCTGGTAGTTTCAGAAAGTTTCCTACTTCTGATCTCCCACATTTAGAAAGAACTGCCGGGGAGCAGTCATTTCACAGGGCCTGTTTCTTAAACTCCCACTAAACATCTGCTTCTGGGCACTGTTGCACAGCTTTTGGCTAGATGGACTTGATCTGAGTCAGGTCTTCATATGTTCAAAGCCAGTCAGTGTCCACAGTGTAACACTGCAAAATACATTAGTAACAGCAGAGATTAAAAAGTTCAGACATGTTTGTAATGTTTTGTCAGATTCACACTCTGCAATACTTTTGTGTGGTTCTTTTGAATTTATCTGCCAAAACCCTGTTCATGCAGTAAGAAAGACAAGGAGAAAAATCTGCAAGATGATCCTCCTGAATTTTTCTATCAACATTTATCCAGCACACAGGACTTCCCCCTCACAAAATTACATCCTCTGCTATAGGATAGCATTGAGAACTGAGCCTCTGAGGTCAGCTGACACCCCTTGCACACAATGTTTCAGGAAACCGAATTTAGATGCCACCAAAATATCTTAGCCTTATATATCTTCTTTTGTTTGGTCTGGCCATTTAGTTGTGTTCTTTCTTTTACTCCTATGTCTTAATGTTTGTTTTGTTTTTAGTAACGGAGCAGTGAGCAAAAAATAACATTTATATTTCTAATAAACAAAGCATGAGGAGTGTCTTCTCTCTTTTAATTCTTTTTCCTTTAAATACAGATGACACTTGGTTGGGTACTTCATCCCCACATCTCTCTTGAACTATTCACCAGAAGGTCCTCCTGTCAGGCTGACTTGAGATTGTCATCTTAAGGGCAAGTTCAGGTACACAGAGGGTTCTGAATTTTAGGTCAAAGTTATAAAAGCATTCCCACAAGAGACCTCTTTTAGTAGAAAAGACAAGTTATTTCTAATGCCACAGAAATAAAGAATCAAGCAGAACTCACCAGTCAGTATAATAACAATTTTGATATTCATGCCCATGTAATGAACGAAAATGCATTAAACCCAAAATATATAGTTTGATTTATATATATTTAACAGCATGTATCATACAACCTCAGAGGATCATATGGCATATTCCAGAAAAAACACTTTGGGCTGCATCTACACAAGTTAATTAAGTGGGGCCAACACACACTAAACAGGTGCTGGCACATGATTGTACTGTTTCTATGTTAGAACACAAATGGGGTTGTTCAGAACTAACTATCACAGGCCAGGAAGCATTCCCCATGGCGATTTGGCATGCAGCCATGCTGTTTTGGTAGGAGGTAATGCATTTGTGTGACCACCAGCTATGGTCTCCTAGTTGACCTTAAGGCTAAGAAACTGTCCCTGTTTGCTCTTTATTGGATTTCATTGTTTGTTTCAATTACAAATATTGCTCTGAAGTAGTAAGATACTCTGAAAGAAAGAATATCTCAAGGGCACTCACAAAACATTCATGTCTGAGTGAAACCTTTATTAAAAAGGTCTATGATTATTGCAAGTGGAAGTGATTGAGAGGCTGTAGAATTTGTGTCCTCTGGCTTCTGATTTCCGCTTTTCTTCCCTCCTTAACCATGCTTTCCTATCAAAACAGCTAGCAAAACAGAGGTAGCTCTGGCAGCAGTCATATATCTCAAGAGATGACCTTCAACAGGGTAAACCTGTTGCACAGTGAAGAATTTGCCAATGATGTACTAAAGGCGCCCAATTTTAACCCATCACACATCTAAAGCAGTAATTTAGCCTCCTGTGACTGCTTCTGTGTATGTTTGGATATCCATAAATCCGTTTCAACAGAGAGAAGAAGATAAGCTTGGAAGAAAACGTGTGTCACAGCAACTGTGCCCAGTTACACCTCCGTGTGCTTCACAGGCGGATCGGGGCCGTGCCTTCGGACTGCAGCAGGTAAGGTGTCTGCTCCTGCTGCTTCTCCCTGCTTGGCAGCAGCAGTCCCACCACTGCCCTGACACTCTTTAAACAGGCAGCAGTCTGCATGGAAACCATTGCCAGGCGGCAGCTCCCAGTCCTGTAGTACTTCAGGATGGACTGGATTACCAAGAACCGCTAGAACTACAGAGCATGGGAGCAGACAGAAGCAGAGAGATCCAAAAAGAGGTAGATCTAAGATTTTTCCTGGCTTGTGCTGCTGCTAGGAGATTGCACCACCTGACTGCTGCCCCTTCAGTGCCACACATCCTCATTTATGTTAGAAAGTCTTCAGGTCAGTGACGGTCCCTTACTATATACTTTTCCTAACAGAGTGGGTTGAGTCACTATAATACTCCTAAGTCATATTCATCTACAACTACACTCTGAAGCTAAGGCCAAGCCAATATAATCAGAATGACTATAGAAAGATGTCTGTAGCAGACCTTTTGCAACACTATTAGTCACAGTGTTATGCTGTTACAGTTATCAGTGTTGCTTTTATTTCTTCTCCACTTGTGATTTTATTTTCTAGTTTCACAGATCTGAAGACATTTATTCACAAGTTCATGGCTCTTAGTTGTTTTCTTAAGAAATTATATGTGATAAAATTAAACCTTGGACATATCTCCCTGTACTGATATAACGTAGTTACAATAACCTAGCACATAAGTGAGGGCAACTAGAAAAATATATTATGAGGGAGTGAAATAACTATAGACAGATTGTCACCAGTATCCTGTAACTGGAAGAATCAAGTAAAAAGGAAACTAACTTCATTACAGATCATAGTGCATGTTTATTTCTTGTATGTCTGAATTACTTTTCACAGAGCATGATCAGGGCCAATTCCAGCTCCTGCTCAAATTAAGAGTGAAGGACAATAGAACAACAGATAATTGCAACATTAATTACTTGTAATTCTTCTTCAAAGCATTATGTGAAAATTTGGGTCCTAATACAATCATTATCTAATGGAAGTTTTGCTTCTCCATCTCATAGTGTTTGACTCCTTGAAATAGTCATCAGAATTGAACATAAAAAGCCACAGCTGGAGCTGTTCCAACATACAGAGTGTTCAGTTACTGAAATCTTACACTTCCTCTTAGTTTGCATTCTACACACTGAGCAGGAAACATGGGATGTCACTCTGCTGTCTTGTCTCTTCAGATGCCAATAGTAGATTCAGTGCCTTAAAGCACAAGTCAATGTCTCCTCTAATCTACTGCCAGAGCACAGAATGTCCAGATTATAATTGAGCCCTGACCACTTGGTATTCACTGTTATTACACTAATACTGTGAGGCTCCAGTAAGATTGGAGCCAGTTGTGCTATGTGCTGCGCACACTCACAGCCATCACCTGAAAGACCTTACTGAACAGGGTGAGGGAAAGAATTATTTCCCACAGCAGCACAAAGAGCCTTAATTTTGCTGTTCTCCTTGAGGCATTAATCCTGAGAGAGAAGAGGAATAAACCTGTCTCAAATGAGTCATCTGTGCAGACAAAAGCATAAAAATATCCTCTTATCTCCTGTTTTATCTTTCCCTTCCACATTGCTGCTTCTTTCCCACCTAGACTAATAACAAAATAAGAGTGAAGTCAGCACTGGGAAGGGATATGGTAGTGTCTGGAGCACCAGAAGCAGTGGAAGCAGGCAGGAGTCTCACTTGGTGTTCTCTGGCTGCTGTAGTCAGAGCAAGCACTTGGCAAAGGAGAGGAGAAGGATTATATCTGTCAGAATAACTTTTACGGGACCCAGCTCTTCCAGGAATTGTTTAAGATCCACATAATGCTTTTGAGTGTTAATGCTTGTGTTGGGACGTTGCATTAGCAGATAAATGTGCAAGAACACATGTTTCCAGACATCTGCCTTGTGACTGCACATCTGAGCAGTTTGCTGAAATTTAGTCTCAGGTCCATGAGGTCCTTGGGCTCCTGAAATGATTGCCAAGGTTTGTAATAAATTGTGCTGCTGATGTGTACCATGGTTAAGCAATTCTCACATGATAGAAACAATATGTGGTGCACTGCACTAAAACCAATCTATGTTATTTTAACTTTCCAGCCTTTGAAAGCTTTCAGAAGGGAGCACAGACATACAGAAGAAATTCATACCTACAGATGCTGTGAAAAAAAGAAAACTTTTGTGATGATGACCCCAAATTATCACCCTCTGAGTACAAGACTACTGAATAATACAATGCTGATCTTTGTTGTGCATTGTATTAGCAAGAAGTGAAGAAAAACTATGTTGTTTTTAAGGTAAAGGCACTTGCTAGATTTCTATAGAGCCCTCGTTGAATTGCTTACACAGCCCCCGCTAGGTCCATATTTTTTTACCTATGTCAGAGGAGGGAGGACTTGGAATGTGCAATGCCATAGGGTTAAGTGGTGGTTATGTCTGGGAAGGAGGGGTTCATTTCCAGGCACAAAAGGCATTGCAGTGTTGCTGAGTTTCTTTTCGTGGTGTACACACACGGGATTGCATCAGAATGTGAGTCAACAAAGAGGTGATGTGGGCTTTCAAGGAGCTTGGGCTTGAATGGGAATGCAAGCTATAAACTAATGTACACTATGTGTCCTTCCCTTCTTTCAGGTGGAGAGAACAGTGCTCCTGTACTGAAGGTAGGTTCCGTGGAGATAAATGTCACAGAAATGTCACAGATACTACAGTAATGGCTAGAGATTCAGGGCACAGATTTAGCTTCTTCATTTCTCTCTTATCATTATTATTATTAAAATTATTAAATTCACAAATAATAATCTATTGTCAGGCTACACATACACTGTACATACTGTGTATGCCTAAAGCAATTAAGACACATAAAAAGACCATGCATTTGATGCAAATAGTCAAATGGGGAGTGTCCCATCCCAGACTCAGCAGTAGGCAGAAGATATGTGCTGCAGTCATTTATTGTGAATCTTATCTTTGCTTTGCTTAAGAAGCAAATGAAACTTGTGATAAATTAACTTATATTGAAGCAGCCACAACAGGCTGGCAGAAGTACCCAGGACTGAGATAAATTTTTATTGCTTGGTTACCTGTATACTCTTAAAAATATTTTGTAACTATTAATCAATATAAATTCTGCATGGTGTTTTACACTGTATTTCTCTACTTAACAAAAGCTAGGAGGAAGCTATAGGAAGAAGTGGGAGGGTGCATAGTTAAAACATATAAAGGCAGGTCTATAAAACCTGTTACACTGTTAAAAAGTGACATGTGTGTGATGCAATGCAATTTTAAGGTTACATCTGCTAAGTATGTTCATGGTATGGTTTGTTTTCTATCAAGCTTTTTGTACTGTCCTGGTTTAAAAAAATATTAACTAGTTTAATAAGATTTTTAAAACCCAAAAAAATCAGACCTGTTTAGAAATCAGGCATCAACTCCAAATGGTAAAGAACTCGCTTGACTTTGTCAGATTTAAAGACACTGACAGAATTGGTTCTGTAAGGCAGGCAATTAGGAAGATCTCTGAGAGATTGTAGTTTCTGCAGTCAGTCTGCTCCACATATGTTATGGAAAAGAAGGGGGAACTCAGCTTCCCAAATCTCCCATCTGCCGAGTTCTTTTACTGCTGGACGTGGGCAGGACATGGGCAGGAGACAATCCGTCTGCTTCCTGGCTATGATTCAAGGGACAGTTAGGCATGCTCTGGCTATTCCTGCTCAAGCAGCATCAGCAAGTGACAAAGACTGGAGAAATCCAGTTCTGTGTATCTCCCCTGCTCTCACCTGTGAGGTAGGCTCTGAGCACTTTCATGGCCCCAGGGAGGACTGTAGACCCTGCAGGGCTGGCTCCCAGACATTGTGAATACACCAAAGTGCTGATATCTAAAAGGCCTGTTAGGCATTGAAGACTTTGTGAACTCGGTTGAGCATTGACACCATCACAGAGCTGTCAGTCTTCAGCTGAGAACCTTCCTTCTTTAATCCGACTCATCTTTGCTGAGGCTTGTTTTCTCAAATGCTCAATCCAATACAACATATATAATAGTTTGCAAGATGGCAAGCTTCCCATTTATCTGCAGTCTGCTCTGAGGGTAATCATGTTGATTTGTCTTGCACTTTTATAATTCAGAATACACTGTATTTAAATGGAGGGATGTGAGGGGGAAGGTAAGGAGGGCAGATGGAGATCGGGTGGGAGGGCAGATGGAGATCGGGTGGGAGGGAGAGAGAGACTGTATGTGTACATGCATGTGTGTATTTATCAGATTAAATAAACATATTTTAATAGGTTTATGGGAGAAGGATAATTCAGTTTGGTGCTAGATTTAACTATACAAAAAACCCCCACAGTGTTGCCAAGTTTATGGCATTGTTTAAAGAGAGGAATCTTCTGTCATCAGTGCAGTTCAGAGTCCTGCCTGGATCCTAAGGCTTCTCAGACAGATGTGCAGCTCTGGAAGTGGAAACAACTGTTGGTGGGAGAACAGAAAGGAAGCAAGGGAAATGCAGAGGCATCCCCTGGCATGCTTAATTACTGCAGAGCTCATATGTGATTTTATCAGCATTGGTGTCTAGTCTTGCAAGAAACATTTTGAAATAAAACAGTGAAGGAGTACTGTTTGCACGGTGGTATGGAGTGAGGGTTGGGGCAGCTTCATCTGAAAGCATCAGAGAAGTCAGTCAGTGCAACAGCAGAGGTGAATGACTCTGGGGATGGCTCTAATTTAGGAGGAAATTAGGGAAAATTACAAAAGTGTTTAAATAATATTTCACAATGGAAGAAAATACTGGATTGCCTTCTGGTTTTTTTGGAAACAGGAAAAAAGGTGACGGAGATGAATTAGAGTATTCCAATGTGAAGATCCTGGATAAACTAACTCAGGTTCAGTCCTTCAGGCTTTCTCAAATGACATGATAGGATATCTAGCACAAAAACATGCTGAGAAAGGTTCAGATTCCAGAAATACAGTGACTCATGCATTTCCAAAACAGTGTTATAACAAGCTGCTGTCCAAAATTCCTCCTGTACTATATGTAATGCACATCCAGTGGTGCTGCTGGCACACTTCCCTCTGAGTCAGTAGAGAACCACTGTCCCAATTCAGAGGTAGGCAACCATTGCACAGCTGGTGCTTCTGTCATTGCAAGCAGATGTGAAACAAATGTCCCAATTCCTTGTAGTCAACAGCATCCTTTTACAGATAGCACAGTCTAATTAATCTCTGACGTAGTGACTGTGTATAAAGATGGACACTTACCTTCTCAATTTCTGTTCCCCTCCAGCTGATTACAACAATTTTCAGTTGGATTAGCATTCAGCTCTGGGGAGATGGACTCTAAGTTAGGGAAATAGAATGGGAAGTTGGAAGGGAGCATTACTTTATATGTTTTCTCTTTGTTTCAGTATCTAATGCAATGGTATTATATCTTAATGCTAAATGTCTTTTCCCATGGATCCTCTTTGCACTGTGTGTTTGACAAGCTCTTAAGAAGCACAAGAAACCACGTGGAGAGGTGAGGAGGAAGGTTTAAGTGGAGAGAATGACAAGTACTGGTCATAACCACGCTGATATGAAGGGATGCACTGATGCCAGAGAACAAAATAACTTGCCTACTCCACAAACCCTGGAGTAATCCTCCTCCATGGTGATTTCTCTCTGTTCTCTTTGGTCTATCCCAGGTCTTACTGTTACATAGAGGCATTTCAGTCTTTGAGAAATCTTGACCTATGTACGCGTTTACTGCAGCTTTTAAATGAACTAGAGGAAAGGGTAATAATAATGAACAACTAACAGCATTGAGCCTGGACTGAAATGATCACAGTCCAATCTGTTGAAAATGTGAAAAGTAAGAAAACCGAATGCAGTAATGGGGTTTTCTATAATCATTAGATGCCATTAAAAAACATGAAGGAAGAATAGGAAAAGCCTTGGTTTTTTTACTTTCCTTTTAATGTACTGATGGTTTCACTGAACAAATGGCATCACGTGGCTCTAGTGGCCTAGTAAAACTTTTGCCCTCTGTAAATGTAACCGTGTCATACCATGCGGAAATCTGGAAATAAAAAATTCTGTCCTAAAGGCAATTTATTTGAATTGATAGTCTGGCTTGAAAGAGTCAAGTTTGAATTTCTCCCAGAGCACATCACGTCTCCTAAAACACGGTGAATTTCTCAAAGGTTAGGTGTTGCCTAGTGTGTGCTGGAAAACCACCTTTGTAGATTTGCATTGAGGCAAGATGGTATTTGCATCTGGTGGAATGCTTTACATATTCACATCGCCTGAAGGCTGGAAACTTTTTATCACCAGCAGAGTAGCATTGATGACAGTAAAGATATCGTTCAGTCAATGGAAAATAAGATAAAAACAGTAGTTGAGGCTCAAATTTTCTTCAAAAACCTTCTTCTTCTTTTTTGCATGTGGAAGTCTAGATGTCTTTTGTGGAGCTGTACTGATTTGCAGGGTATGTTATACTGGATCCCAGCGACAGCTCTTGTAAGTACAGCGTGATCCCTGAATGGACCTCAGATGTAAATATGGAAAACTAACAGCTTTTCTTGGCTATAATGAGAAGAAGGACATTCATGTCCTTGCAACTCTGGCTGAGGTAACTCCCTACAACATTCCCTACAGTATTTCCTTTTCTATAGCATTTTTGCTGGCTAGATCAGAATTCATGTTTTACCAATGACAGTTTCCACAAGTCTTACTCTTGGAGATACAACTGTCCCTCCAAGAACTTATCCTGAATGGCAAGGCAGTAAAAATTAGACATAGTACTGAAGAGCAACCTAAATCTGTTACCTTTTTAAATCTAGACCTAAGAAATGCAAAAGAGCCAGATCATAATCTGGTTGAGTCCTGTATTGAATGATCCAGATAACCTCTTGCAATTGTTCATTTTTTTTGCAATGACCTTTCTACAACACCACTCTTAAAAATTTAGTTGCAAAATTAGGTTAAGTTCAGAACAGACATACTGAAAGATGAAGGAAGGACATGGGGGGCTTTTATACCAGTGCTTAGTTCTGTTTCCGTGGAAACAGGATCCATAAGGTTTGTTGATATCTGAAGATCTCTGTGTGTGTGCAGCCATATTTTGGTGCACACAGTAGCTGGAAGAATTGCCGTTGCAGCCTTGGAAAACATGACTCTTCCTCACAATTACGATAAATTTAAACAACTGCAAGGCACAAACCTAAGATGGTAGCTGACAACACAGCAAATAATTTGGGATGCTCTACCTTGTCAGATATATTAATGAATCATATTAAATAAAGTAATATACTCACATTATGTAAGGCTATTCATGTACTCCATGACATAATATTAAAAAAACCCCAAATAACCAAATAACAAAACAGAGAATAATGCAACATGCACACACCTGGAAAAGAAATAAAAGCTGTAGAATAAGTAGTGCTATAAAAAGCAGTAGAACTTTTGCCAGAGAACTTGTAGCCATTTGGACAGATTTACAATTGTGTTTGATCCTCCTTCTTTGGTTTCCCATGGGACCCTTGTCTAGCTTTGTCATTCTTTATTATGAGACTGACATCAGTCAGCTGGTTTGTAGCCAGTTGCACTAATAATAAACTGGCAGGGAGATCAGAAATTACTGGAACTATTTGGTCATCTTGAAACTGAAAATGAAGGACTACTCCAAAATTCTTGAAGGCAAAAAAGACGCTCTTAAATGCCTTTTCTTTAATAACTGTTTCACGGCATAAAAAGTCAAATTGTTTCTGTTTATTTAGAGCTATGTTGGCGTTAAAAGTTGTACAGAGTTTCAGCCAACAGAATCTATCTCCTCCAACTGGGACTCATTTAATATTAGCAAATAAAAATATATATTGTTGAAGACCCAAATCTTTAAAACCATAGAAATAATTTAATAAGGAGAATGACTTTTCATATCGTATTGCCTATAGCACTCTAAGTAACACACTCTATTTTTCTCTTAAGGTCTATAGTCTAATATGGAACCATTAAGAGAAGGCTTTTGCATCAGCTACACGAGCACAGTATATGATGTATTTACATGTGTGATTGCCCCACTTGAAGATTTTTAAAGAAATTCAGTTCTTGTGTGCTGAGGTAATTCACTTACAGCTTTACAGTGCTAACCTCACTTCACAGGAATATGTAGTGACTGGCTGACTGCTTTTGGACATCTGTCTGAAGCAAGAGCTTGGTGAAGTTTGGGAGTATCTTCATAATATCCTTATGAAGATGGAAACAATGATGCAATGTTTGTCTCTGCACCTCTAGGTTTTTGGGTGGAATTGTACATGTCCTGAGGTAGCTTTTGCTATTGCATGCCATCCTTCTAGTCATTTCCTATTATTTCTTCTACAACTTTGGTGTGCTCAGGAAGGCATTTTATCCCCATTGAAAAGTCCCCAAAGTGAGAACAGCAAAGCAGTTCACAGAGTTATACCGATTTGAGCAGAGATGATGTATTTGGCAGCCCTTCAGGTGTGAATGATGGAGCCTGGATATAGCCTGGAGCAGCCATGGCTGTACTGCATTATCCCGGTCCATCCGTGATGATCCTTCCCCTTTACTGCCAGTGGGAAACATGCCTCTTGAATTCACTCAGGTCAAGATGTGACTTGAGCTCAGTATCCCTAAAGCCAGAACCATGACAGTTTTATTGTTTCTGAGAGCCTGCTTCTGTCAGGCTGACTGCCACAGACTCATCCTCTTGGTGGACTGGATATCAAAGTGACTGCAGGATGCAACTGATCACAGCCCAGTGTGGGAAATCGTCATGACTAACAGGTACCTCGGGGGTTCAAGCAACAGTAGGTTGATGCGTGTTATTTGTGTGTCAGGTATAGCCAGTGGTGCACCCTCTAAAACAAGTTAGCACCAGAATGTCTTTAGATCCCTAGAAGAGACTCTTCCTACTTGAGTTGCACAGGCCAGAGGCTCCTCTGCAGAGATCCCTGATGAGCTACGCAACTGTTTCTTCATCTGCTGAAGAAGAACTGTCATTGGGAGTGCCAGAACAGGGACAGCTGCAAGTTAGGTTAAGAAAAACTGGGTTAGTTATGCTAAAATACAGTGTGATACAATGAACAAGTGATGGGGCTGATGGAGAAGCCAACGGCAGAAAATGGTGTTGTGAGTCTTCCATGACTTCATATATACTTTGGCTAAACATTTTAAAATAAACGCGGTCAAAAAATTTGCAGCTTCGCTCCAGCCGTCTGCTGGCTTGAGGTTTGTGGCTCTAGTTAGAAGCGAAGGTAGTGAATCGCGTGGAAATTCACACAGCACTTAAAAGAAGGGAGATCTTTTAAAGCTCTATGACCATTCCTTACAAGCGTTTTTGAAGCGGACAGAGTGACCTTGGTGGGTTTTTTCTTCCCCAGAAATACATGACAACATCTACACACAAAAGATTATTCAACAAATTTAGCAGTTAAGCTTGGTGCATACTTTCCATGTGGTTCAAATGCTATAAAATACTCTATAGAGAAATGCTACTGACAAATAACTAACATGCAAAGAACAGGGGCATAGGGGATTTCAATGCAATTACACACAAATCCCAGAGTGTGAGTCATTTTTTGCCCAAGGAGTCAAAAAAAAAAAAAAAAAAAAGGGCAAGATCCATCCTAGCGTGAAATAGCTGCTAAGGGTACTTCAAAGGTGTATTCCTGTATGAGTTATCACTGAATGAAAAAACAAACCAAACAGCACCTCTATTCCCCCCAATTAAAAAAAAAAAAAAAGGAAATTGTACTTCCCACTTATGTTCTGTGTTTTACTTTGGTGCTCACCTTTCCAGTGAGTGTTTTAAAAACTCAATTTGTTATTTCACACTCAACAATATAGCATGAAAACTGTGATGCAGGTCCAACTGCATCTGAGTAAAAGCTGCTGAAGTATACCCAGCTCCTTGCATGGAAAGCTGAGTCCTGCTGTTTCTGATGGAATTTTCCCCTAACTGCCAAAATCTTTTTCAAAAGCAGCTTCTCCAAGGACTGAATCAGTGCCCACTGAAAGCAAAGGGAAAGATTCCTATTGATGGCAAGCATCCCAAGTAAGCCAGAGGTCTAGGTTGCCCTTGCCAGAAAATTTTGTTTATGTGCATTTTGATGACTTTTAAAGCTTCTCTTTTTGTAGTTGTCTTTCGTATGGATCTTACCATGCAATTTTTTTCAGACACTTCACATACTGCGTAAAGTAAGGTTGATGTGTTTCTATCCCTGATTCAATGCAGAACTTCATTTTATCGAATTAATTTTTAAGAGACCTGCTTTAGTCAGGGTGCATGGAGAAGCATATGCAATATTTAAACATTCTGCTGTCCAATGGCCTGATTTTCCCTGTGCAAACACATGGGATGAAGGTAAAAGACTTAGTCATGTGTTAAAGAAAACGGTGTGCCCTCACAAGAAAACCATAGAAGCCAGGTTTTTCACAAGTTTACTCAATGGTTGAAGTTTACTTGCAGTTTGTCCTCAAAGGTAAGTATAGACATTCCAGTGCAGATGGGGATTGTGGAACTAAACCGACAGTCTCCTAAGCTCTCAGGGAAGGTGTGGGAGCCTGTGGTCATGTACATACTGCTTTGATGCCACTAAATGGCAACCAAGGTGCAAATCAGGTGAATAAACCTGTCTGAAGGGGGTTCACTGGGGCATGAGTTATCTATGAAAACAGACAGCAAAGGAATGAAAAACCGTGCACCTTTAGGTAAGAGTTTATTTCTGGAGAAGCTCTAGCCCATCATTTATTGCAACTGGGGTAGCTGGCAGCCTGCAAATGTAGTATAAACAACTGCACTCAGAGAGCAGAGACTGTCCTGTTATTCTTTAACTAAACTTGGTTTCTTCTGTTGGAGTAGGAGCAGGAACTGCACACACACAGTCGCAACTCACTGTTGTCATGTTTTAGGCCAGATCACTTTAAAAAACGAACCCTCCTGCCACTGCATTAAGAATAGCAAAGTTTGTTACATCTTTGATATCCCAAATAATTATTCAGAGAAGGAATCACAACTAGCTGGACTTTTGGCTGAAGAGTTTACCCCTAACTTCTTACGCCTTTGGTGTACCGTGTGTCAAGAGGACATAATAAACCATACTTGAACCTGAGCCAACCCTGTAAAAATAGGGAGTTGGTGGCATCCTACATAAGGAAATATGGAAATTATTTCAAAGGTTTAATAAACCCAGTCTCAGGAACACCGCAGTCAACAGTAAACTGTTCATGCTAAGTTTCACAGAGGCAGGATGTATCTTTTGCCCATTGTTGTGAATCTGGCTGCACCCTAAATAGCAGCGATATTTACATAACAGAGCACTTTAGTTATGCAAATCCTTCCTCTGAAGCCCAAGGACGGCAGACAAGGGTAGGTGAGATTCAGCCTTCCCTTAGTAAAGAGTGTTGCACTTCTATAGAAGAAGAAATGCAGAGCAACCATGAGCTCTTCCGAATTTCAAACACACAGAGTCAGCACAAAGCTTCACTGGAAATCATCTTCACGGTCTCTGCCACTCTGAACCAGTCCAGACCCCTTGCTCTTTATGCTGGAAGGTGAAGGGATGCACCTGAGTTTGCTTACACTAACTTGGGATCCTGATTTGGGCTCTTATTACACACACACCAAAAAAAAGATATTCACAATTAAAAGACCAGCAAACAACCTTCCTTCTCTTCCCGTAACCAGCCTGTAATCTGAATGCTCTGTTGCAATTTTGTAATACAATCTCCTTTTGCTCTAAGAGATGAAGCTAAATGGGCAGTGGGGACAATGTCTCTGTTTGGTGTGGCATTTAGTATCTAGCCTGCTACTCAAATGTGTAGGCATTTCTCCTCCCCTCATATTGCAGCTGAATGACTTTGCTGTGTTGATTTGAAATGACCTGACTAATCTCAACTTCCTCTAACAGTTTAATGAAATGTCAGAAGTTAACAAGGTTCACAGAATTGAAAAAAGACCATTCAAACAATGATGAAAAGAAACACATGGACAGCAGTTTTTAAACAGTCTTTGGGCTATTGGAAATAATTCAATGAGCTTTAGCCAAGCTGCAGTATAAACATACTGAGATGGGACCAAAAAAAAGCTGCATTTTTCATCTGGACTGTTTAAACTATTTCAGGATTATGAAAGGAGGTATATAAGAAAAGCCATAATTAGGTAAATTTGAAGAAAAGAAAGAGACCCTTCCTGCCTCTCTTGGATCATCTGGTGTTTGGAACTACAAACCACAGAGCAACAGTTACGTAGCACTGGTTCCACCATCTGAAATTACAGGAGGGAGAGGTAGAGATGATCTGGCAAGTTGAGTCCTGTTCCTTTCCAAGAGAAGTTTAATGGTGTTCTCAAGTGCAGAAGAAAGTGAATACCTCATCGTGGTTCCAAACTCATAGAATACCAACTCAGAGGCAAAAGCTTACACTGTACTCCCACATTAAGTATGGTACAAAGAGCTAAACCAAACACATCAGTGCTCTGCCTATCATTAATGTTTTACTTCCCATTAAGAAGTTACTGAAAGCTTTATAAAATAGCATTTTCATTACCGAAGCCAGCTCCCAGATTTTGTCAACTGCCCACAGAAATTAATTTCTGCTTCCAGCTGATGGAAGGAGAGACACCATTTCGCTGGTACCAGTATTACCAAATACTAATCCTTTTCCTGTTATTAATTTTTTTCTCAGGTACCTTCGTATCTGTTATAAAGGTGGCAGATGTTTAGTGCAGTTCTCCTCTGAAGCATAACATCCTGGAAGGCAAAACCACACTTTCCAGAGGCTACCACGTCTCTCACCTACCACACTACCTGGCAGAACCTGGCCATTGCAGCATCAGTCTGGCTCCTGTACACAGGAGCCTCTAGGACTTCCCATAGTGCAGACTGTATACCCTAGCTATGACTGTCTCAGTATTCCAGGAAGTCTCTCTTCCCTGCATCACAGCTCCAGCACTCAATTACAGTGCTGCTGCCTCTCAGCTTTCCGGACATCCACAGACATGGGCAAGAAAGGAGTTTAAGCAACCTTAGGCCTGGCTGCATGTCCTTGCATGTTAAATAACACTTGCCCAAAGTTGAGCACAAAAAGTTAGGAGATGCCAGGCTAGAGCACTATTAGGGAACCAACTGCTCTGGCTGACTCCCTGTGGAAAAAAAGGGTGAGGTGACCATGGGAACAGAAGACAAGCCTTGTGCGGAAGCCTGGTGGAGGAGGGAGCAGTCTGGAAATCGGGCAGGCAAGCCATCAACATGACAAAGTGTTCAGCCGTTGTAACTAAACGCCATCATCTTCACATATTTTTACATGTGGAGTTAGAAAGGCTGAACCTTTAAGAAAATAGGCAACATTACATAAAATGTCCTCCCTGAGGCCCTCTGTTTACATGATGCAATGTTTGATCCCAAATGTTCATTTTTGCTGCACAGGTCATTTGAGCTACACCATTTAATATATTAATATTACATTGCCAATCCAGACACAACAGGGAAAAAAATTGTAGGAACAGATGCAGCTGTGAGAGACTGGAAGAGCAAAGGAAAATTGAGAGCCAGTAAGAACAGGAGGGATTCTTAAGACTAACTAGAAGCTGAAAGGAAGAATCTGGGCCACAATAACATTACAAAATGATGCTAGGCCATTACAGAGAAGATAATGAGGTTAGTACAAGCATGGATATAGAGAAGGTAGTTCTTGCTCTTGTCGTGAGAGAAGACAGACTTAACAGCGGCATCATCTGTCCTTGTCCTTAGGAAATACAACTACTTTTGTTCATCACAAAGCTCCTGCTGAAAAAATAATCCCTTGGTGTCAGTGCTCAGAGCGTGTAACAACCTACAGACATGTCCACGAATTCACCACACAGGCATGTCCACAACTACTCTTGGAGCTTCCTGGGAATTCCCCTGGCTACTCACACTTTGGCAATGCCTGAAGGTCATACTGGGTTAACGCCTTATGTATCTTGAGATCTGGACTTTAGCTTGATGGTATCAGCACTGAGGATTGACTGCAGCTGCTCAAGCCTCATGCAACAAAAATTTCAGTTTGCATCACTGAGTTATCACATAATATGGAGGGCTGGATAGTTGGAGTGCAATGAGGTAGGGATGTTGCCAAACAAAGAGCCTGGTACTGTTAAAAACCTTAGATTCTAATGCAATGCCGAGAGCTGATGGTATTTCACCTCACAGCTTACTTCAGCGAGGTTCAAGTGTAAAGACAGAATTCAGTATTTCCAGCAGAAAATATTTTTCTTCTGTGAGAAGGTAATAAATGACATTTCACAATAGGCCATTGGGTCCATATCTTAATTTTTTTGCTTCACTAAATCACATGATGATGTGCTGGAACAGAGAATCTAAGGAACTAAATGAGCTGGCCATCGCTGCACACGAAGTATACATTTGTTAAGAACTACATTTTGTAGCTTGCATGAAAAAAGACACTGCAATCTACTTCTGGTCTTTTAGGCCGTTTAAGTTGCCAAATTTAAAGATATTGTTTAACTTAGGATGCTGACAAAGAAGAGAACCCCTGAAAATGACAATCTACTTATACACTAACTTGCTTCTGATGCTTGCGAAGATCTCAACTGTATGTAGTAAAAATAATGTAGCAGAATTTCTCGTAAGAACGTATGCTTCAGAGATGACAGTGGAATGAAATATTGGCTATCACTTTAACGCTTACCAGTTCATAATTCAAATCAAAACTTTAAAAGGCTTGTATAAATAAACAGTGCAGCAAGAATCCATCTCTGTAATGCAGAGCTAAACCAGTCTTTCAGAAAGGTACTGAATAATTTCCATCTAAATATAAACTCAGTCATTGTATGTTGCACTGGAAAAGGAGACAGATACAAGATGCAATTAGGACACTTCATCAAGAATTCTGTCATTATTAGGAATTTCTGTTGACTACTAGATCCTAAGAGAATTCAATTCTGCTAAAATCAATGGGCCTTTATCAGCTTCAATGGCAAGGATATAAATCATGGAATCATATACAGATGGAACACAGAAGGATATAAAAATCAGCTATCTGCCCTTATCAGGGTTTGTACCTAAATTAAGCACTGAATCTACAATAAATAAGCACAAGAGCTTAATGTGAATAAGCAACAATGCTAGGAAACCTGTACCTTTTGTTCTTTCCTTTTGGTTATCAAGTACTTCTCTTGTAAGAATATACACAGGAGAAAATGACCAGGATGGGGCAGATACTTCTCTTTAATACAGAACAGATGACGGATGTATTTTCCAATTGTGATATAAAGGCACAAAAAGTTTCACAAGGAAAAAACAATTGGAAATAATTACTGTATTCTGCAGATAGTATTCTAAACCTGTATAACCTTGTATTTCAGACAAATCAAAGGATATTTAGGAAAGTGAGTGCCCTTTACGCAGTTTGAGAAGCCTAAGTCAAACAAACGGATGTACATCATTACTAAAAAAATTCACATAATTTCCCAGAGAAGCATGGCAATAATCTACGTTATGTTTTTCACTGTCTTTCTGATGAAAATATGAACTCTTACCCTGCAATGTAATTATCTTTCCCAACTCCAACTTCACAAACATTGCACCACTCCAACTTTTTTCCTCTATTACTTACTTTGGAATTTAGCATTGCTCGGAGTTCTCTTTCAGTGATTCTACATTTGTTCATTATTTTAATGCGCTGAAATTCTGCACAAAGAGGAGTTTTTACTCTCTCTCCAACCACAAAAATGACATTCCACTAGTGTCTGGCAACTTAATTACTGCATGTTTTGGGTTAAGACAGACTCACAGACAGTAGGTGAAGGAAGGTGTCTGTGTGCTTATGCATGTACACTCTCTTAATGCATAAACAAGAAGTTAAAAAAAACCCCAAGCCCACAACAAAACCTTCCGAGATTCTTCCAGCCTCTGTTAGGGATTATTTAAAACTTAAACTCTTTTACTTTATCCACGATTCTGAAGACTGTTGGCTTTGTCTCTCTGCTCACGTCCAAAATGTCTAGAGTAATATAGTGGGAATGCAAGAGACCACTAGAGGAAGACCCTACAAGGGAAGGAGCAAGCCTGTGATGAATGAATGCTGTGTACAACATGCATCCATAAAACCACATGTAACTCCTGACATGACAACTTCACAGCACATAACAGCCCAGTAACAGAGTTGAACTGAGGTCAAGCCTGGAATACTAATTTTAATTGTCTTGTTCTAATTTTTTTATCCTCCTGACTTTTTTGTATTGTAAGCTCACAAATAACTTGTGTACATATTGGTTCTGAATAAAACACTGAAACATGAGTTTATTGTTTCTCTTTGTTGGAATTTCCTAGAGGAAAAATATTGCCAAAACAATTTAATAGCGTATTCAAAATTAAGAGAGCATTTTGACCCAAATGACTATAAATTAATCTAAAAAAAAAAGAGGAAAGACAATAATTTCTTCATTTTCCAAACAAATCAGGAAAATAACTGAAACAAAAGAACATTTCAAAGAGTCACTGAACAATACTGAGAAACCATGTTTGCTAATCAAGGTAAAGACAGTTCTTTTGGAGGAAAGACTTCCACAGCTTGAGGCTGGAAGCTTTGTGTTTGGAGAAATGTGCTGTAAAAAATTAAAATATTTGAGTTTTTTTGATGTACATTCAACAAAACTGGGAGAACTGCATCACTCAAATCTGAACCATTTTACTTCTCATAAAATTGTGTTTTCAGAGGAGCAAGACACGTTTCCTGTCAAGTGCCTGGACAATGTGTTCTGAATTTGTTTCAAAGGTGCAGCTTTTCTTAAGATCATCACATTGAGGACTGTTCTCATGCCTGACAGTGTTGCTCAAGGCTGTTGCCAAATATCACAGTACCACTTGTGACAGCCACGGGAGAAGGGGGAGTTTTTCACAATAGGAATTGTGCAATCAGATTAGCCAGTCCAAGGAGGATTATAAAGATGTGAATGATCAATGCTGGCCACGTCAGCTGCCCAGCACGGTGCAGGGAGATCATGTAGATAAGTGACGGATAGATGAAGACAAAGGCCAGACCACACGTCGCTCCAGAGTATCTGAGGAAAGGGAGGGAAGAGGGGAAGAAGGAAAAAAAAAAGAAAGAACAATGCTTTGCATTTATTCTTATTTCTTGTTGTCATTTCCCCCCACCCAACCAGTGAACAGTCTGGATGAACAGTGACGATCTGGAATCGTTGAACATAATTTCTGTTCCTTGCTGACCTTCACCTCCTTCACTAGCATTTACCCTCTGTGTTGTCCAGCCCCCTGCTTGCCTGTACCTGCACTCTGACATGGCTCTGTCCTTTCAGTCACACCCCATGATGCTGCTGGGGACTGAACCCCTTACTTTGACTCAATGTTTCTACTTTCTTTGGGGAAACTTGTCAACTTGTAACAGAAAGAGACTGGACAGTGCATCCTTTGTTACACATCCTTTACTGTCAGCACTGCAAATCTCACTGCACCCCAGCCATCTGAGGACACATATTAAAGTATTTAAGTATAGAAACATTCCTGAATCTGCAACTCTTATTTTAATTTATTTAATGAGCTTCTAGCAAATCATTCTCCAGACCTGAAAGGAAAAACATGCCCTTCTGGTAACATGATCAACCACAGCATGGGAAACATTTAACTGTTCTTTTTCTAACCTCTCCCTTGCTTACAAAAACCTTCTCAGGATTTTCACCTCCTAAGCAGCCAAATGTTATTAAGTAACAACATATTTTGTTTCATATATTTGAACATTCCTTTCAGAGGAAAGATCATAATACAGAGAAATCATCTGCAACACAAAACCAGCAAATACGCAAGTTAGACTGTACAAAGACAATTTTTCTTGGAAATTCATTGTTCAACAATGCACAATATAGACATATTAGCAGAGAGAGGTATCAGTTTGCAAACAGAGACATGTATTGCACAATGTTTATCCAAATTAGATATTAGGAAGAAATTCTTTCCTGTCAGGGTGCTGAGACACAGGAACAGGTTGCCCAGGGAAGTTGTGGATGTCCCATCCCTGGAAGTGTTCAAGGCCAAGTAGGATGGGGCTTTGAGCAACCTGGTCTAGTGAAAGGTGTTCCTTGCCCATGGCAGGGGTGTTGGAATGGGATGATCTTTAATAGCCCTTCCAACCTTAAGGTCCATTCTATCATGCCAAGAGTCTATGATGATGATTACCTACACCATCTCTGTTACTGGAATACAAAAAATTTTACTACAAGGAGAGGTAGAAAAACAGAGGAAATGGAAAAAACCCTCAAAGATCAGCCACTGCGCAAAAGTAAGTTATTTTGCTACTCTGGTCAGACCCAAGCCTGTCATTCTAGTTTTATAATTGCAGATTTCCGTATTTTTAAACACCTCCCTCTCCTGGCTGCTGTATGAAAAATGCAAACCAAGCATAAATGACGATGCAGATAAATATAAAGCTCCTTAGATTATTTCCCAATTATAGAGATCAACATAGTAAATTTAAGGTGTTCATCAACATAGTAAATTTAAGACACCATTTAAAACCACAACTTTTACACCACTTTTTCCTTTAAAGTTACTTGCTTTCTTAGATTTTTATTATGGATCTTCAAACCAGGTTCAACTGGTCTTAACACAAAACAGAAACTTGAGAGAAGGCACAAAATAACCAAGCAACTTTCTTCTGGCACCATATTCTTTTATGAGTATAGTTACAAGGTCCTCAAATAAAGCTGCAATTGAACTAGAGAATCACCCCAACCACCTCAGATACAGAGACACGATAACAGATAACCGCTTGTCAGACCTTTGCAGGCTGATTGTTTACACATCTAAATCATTACTTACAACTTGAAAAGGCATGAGCTTCACAAAATATAAAGGTACAATTATTATTGCTCCTTTTCACCATCAAGACACAAACAAGTAGTAACACCACTGGGAAGCTCACTGCAAGCCACACTCACCTTATGATACCTCCTATATTTGGATAAAATCTTGCCATTGCTACTCCAGCTCCTACAATTGCTAGGTTCAGGATGAGCACATGGAAGAGGCTACAGGAAAGTGAGGAAAGAGTGTTAAAATCTATGCTGCATTTATTATGAAACAGTAGCACTATCCTTCATTTACACTAACACTTAACTTGTACATGGATGGTGTTTTCATTTACATGACTCACAATATTAAAGCTAATTAATTTCACAGCAAACATTTCATGTCATCTACTGAATATTCAGAGTGCCGTTTCCTAAATATCTTGTATTTTGACTCAAAATATTTTTAAGGAGTAAGAATGTGTGATTTAGCAATTCTTCTGAAAAACATCATATGTAGTACCCAGCTCTCAAGGATTTCAGATGGATATTCAAATACCAAAGAAACAATACTGTTTAACTTAATTCCCACAAGAAAGAATTAGCTTGTTCAGAAAATGATCTGAATTGCTCAAAGTGAACTAATGGAAACCAGAAGAAAGGAAAAGATGCATTAAGTGGAAAACATTACATAGCCTGCTAGGGGGAAATAAAACCTTAAAAGTTGAAGTCTACTGCATTTTGATAAGAGGACAAACATTTAGAATGCTGGATGTCTTATAGTATATGAACTGCACCCTATTTATGCTGGAAGTTTTGGCTGAATTTGTTTTTACAAATAATTTCCTGTTGCTTTCCTTTTGCATTACGGATGAGAAAACCAGAGAATTTCTGGTCTGCAAAAGCAGCTTTTAGTGCATGAAACAAACCCAGTGCAATTATTCACAGGGCTGAGACTCAGGAAAGGATCACTTTTCTTTAGAGAATATGAAATGTTGGCATATTTTAGCATAAGGTAAAGTCAGGAAATACAATAAAAACCTGTGATATTTTGGTCACACAGCTGTTTCTATGAAGGGAAAAAAGAATTCATACAGAGGAAACATACATACACTTACAGGTTTTGCTTATTCTTCTGGAGGATATGATTTCCTAAAATATACAAAATCTGTAAGCCAAGGCTGATTTTTTCTTCACCATAGAAAGTATGCGTATTATGGAGGATGGAACTAACTAACAAACTTTTAAAAAGTGACAGCTTCCATGTCTGAAAATCTGCCTGCCAGTTTCCATGTTAGAAAGAAAGATTAGAGACATAGAATAGTCTTTAAATTCAGGGGAATTAAGGTAATTTAAACATAAAGGAATAATTTAAGCTATGGACTATTTCTAACCTTCACTTTATAAAATTGAATTTAAAAGACAGAAAAAATCTTTAATTTTGTACATGATATTTTAACAGTGGTATAAGAGCGGTAGCTTACAGACTGAAGATTGCAGTAGGACTACAGCAGTTTAAAAAACTTAATTGGATATAAAGCTGGTAAAACCCCATCAATTAAAAAATAAAATCCCAAGAATCAGACTTATTAGAGAGAGAAGAATCAAAAGTGTACAGCTTCTCTAATACTGCTAAAGAAAGCCAGTTAACTAAACTGTTCACAAAAAAGTGTGTGCCATTAAAAACTACTTCCTCTCTCCCCACACATGTAGCAGATCACAAATCTTACTGTCAAATAACACAATTGAACCCAAAAGCTTATGGACACAGGAGAGGGCAGCACTTCTTCCATTCCCTTTTTGCTGAGATAATTTTTTAACAAGATGGACTAAAAACAATGTAGACTTACTAGATACAAAAATGTTTTGAAAATTTGTGTCAGTTGAGGGTATTTTAGCAGAAAACCTGAAACAACTCCGAAGTATTTTATTCTGGCATGCTTAAAAGCACAAGATGTGATTTTTTGTGCAAAGCTGTTGTTTTAAAAAAAATTAATTCTAGATTCTTTTAGTTTCAAAAGCAAAGGGGTGCGTGTGTATGTGTGGTGTGAAATGAAACATTTTTCAACTTCTTGATCTGGGAAAAGATTATTGGGTTGAGGGGGGGAGAATGTGTTTTGACTCAATTGAAAACAGTGGTCCCCAAATGCTGAAGCCTCCAAAGCAATTCAGTAGTTGTTGAGTAGTGTTTTGCATTTTTAATTGTTCCAATTAAGCAGAATCCTCAAGAATACCAAAACCAAAAGGTCTGTATCTGTTTCAATGCGGAAGATTACACTGCGTTTCTTCCCTGGAACTTGCTTGCTCCTTCTTCTACCTTTTGAAACAGCCTGAGTTGTAACCATATCATTGGACAAACAGGTGTTTAACCTGCAAACCCTTTCTTTTACCTAGGCACATATTCACAGCACAGCTCATCTCCAGGATGGGGAAAAGGCCTCGTTCTTAACGGAGAGAAAGGCATTACCATTTAGAAAAAAACCCTATCCTTCTGAATAAAGTAAAATCTGACACCTGGGGCTACTAGTAGCTATATTATTTGAGACAGTACTTTACATGAGACTGTACAGTTCCAGACAGAAGAAGCATTTCTCATAGTCTGTGACATTTTAAGAAGTTCTAAATTGCTCAGATTTAACCTGACACTGGCTTACAGTGCAATTAATGGTCAACACACGTTGCAAAAGGACAGTCAGAAAAACAGCATTTTGGTGGGTGGCACAACCATACCACCCCCTGCTTATTACAGTTACAGGAAGAGAAATACTTAGATGATGTTAGAGCTCAGAAAAGATTTGGCCTATTTTTACCTAACCACCCTGGTCACATACAGGTGTTTTCTAAGCAGTGTGCCTTTGTTGCTAATGATCAATGGCAGCAGAGCTGGGTGGCCCATACCAGGGCTGGACTGGCCTGGCCAGTCCTGTTAGGAGTGCTGCTCGGAGGCACAGGTTGGGTTGCCTGAAGGAGGCGGTAATTCACAGAGGAGGCACACTCACAGCAAGGCTTTTATATTCTGTCCTCAGTCTCTACATTCTTAGTTGGGCACGTGAGGACTCTTAACTGTTTTCTATAAAAGGAATCACCTGCAAAAATCCTTCAATCCCACAAAAGTGATAGAGAGGAGGGAAAAAAGGATTAAAAGAAAATTCAAGCTTTCCCCTAAGTCTTGTTTTTTCTCTCATTGCAAGGTTAACTTTTCAGATTGAGAGAGTGTAGAAACAACCTTTTATGCCAGAACATCATTAGAGAGCTTGCTCTGTCAAGTTCTCTCCTGTGGAAGTGGTACACTTAAGTCACTGTATAGCAGTGACCATATATATCTAATTAACTTTGGCATCCTCAAAGTAAGAATCACATCAAAAACCGTGAAACTAAATCCTAGTGAAGGGAGACTTTAAAGAAACTGATTTTAAATCCCCTCAGAAGTGCTGGACTCAGCATGGAGTCACAGGATGAACACACATAACAAGAGAAATTGGAAAGCAAGGAAAAAAACCAGTCAGGATTATTCAAGTAAGAATTTTTGAGAGGTTATTGTATCTAAAAATGCACTTTCTTCCTGGAAATCTCAAGTGACATTGGTCAAGAGACTATGAATCACAACCTGTAAGAAGCTGGACAGAAGCTAGGTGAAGAGCAGATAAGCAAACATGCATGCAAACAGAAGAAATGCATTTAATTGCATCAGAAGATATACATCTGTGCGACAACTGGCAGGTCTGCTGGGCTACCATGGAGTAAAGGGAGGACAACCATGAAGGAAAGCTAAGTGATTTTTGTACCTCAGCTTTTTCAACCTCTCAGAACAGGAAAGAGGTTAGAAAGTTTTAAAAAATGATCAGGTGACTGTATAAAGCATTTTATGCACACCATATAATTAATCAAGGGAATCTCTGTCACAAATATCACAAGAGCCAGTAACAACAATAAAAAATTTGGCTTTCTGTACATATAAGAAGATCCAGAGTCAAGTAAAAAACAGCAGATAAAGAACATGCCTCTGGCCCTAAGTCAGCTGTTAAATGATGCCATTACAAACGTATCTCAGTTTAGAAAATAAAGCAATTACCCAATACACAACATTTTGGCCTTCCTTAACAACACTAGGGAGAGCAGAGAGAATGAACAGTTCCTTGGGCTTTGTCCCAGTACATCACTTTATCTGTTGTAATCTGTATACTAGCACATATTTTGCAAAATGAGAGAAGGAATTAGGATGTCTTCTCTAGTTTCTAAATCTTTTGTAGGAAGTGGAGAAGAGCTGAAGGCTTTGTGGATCGAGCGCACCCTCAGCACCATGCTGTGTACAGTGCAGTGGACAAGCTGGAGGGAAGGGATGCCATCCACAGGCTTGAGAGGTGGGCCTGTACAAATCTCATGAAGTTCAACAAAGTGAAGTGCAAGGTCCCACACCTGGGCTGGGGCAATCCCAGACACACGCACATNCCCAGACACACGCACATGTTGGGTAGAGAAGTGATTGAGAGCAGCCCTGTGGGGAAGGACTTGGGGGTGATGGCTGATGAAAAACTCACCGTGAGCCAGCAATGTGCACTCCCAGCCCAGACAGCCAAGGAAATCCTGGGCTGCATCCAAAGCAGCGTGGCCAGCAGGGTGAGGGAGGGATTCTGCCCCTCTGCTCTGCCCTTGTGAGACCCCACCTGCAGTGCTGCATCCAGCTCAGGGGTCTTCAGCAAAAGAAGGACATGGAACAAGTCCAGAGAAGGGCCACGAAGTTGGTAAGAGGACTGGAGCACCTCCCCTACAAAGACAGCCTGGGAAAGCTGGGGACGTTCAGCCTGGAGAAGGTCGTGTAGAGACCTCAGAGCAAACTTCCAATATCTGAAGGGGCCTGCAAGGAAGCTGGAGAGGGACTCCTTGACAGGAACTTGAGTGAAAGGGCAAGGAGTAATGTGTACACACTTCAAGAGTGAGATTTAGGTTACATACATAGAAGAAACTCTACTGTGAGGGTGATGAGGCACTGGAAGAGATTGCTCAGAGAAGATGCAGATGACCCATCCCTGGAAGTGTTCAAGGTCAGACTGGATGGAGCTCTGAGCAACCTGCTCTAATGAGAGGTGTCCCTGCCCATGGCAGGTGGGGTGGGACTAAATGATCTTGAATTCAATGATCTTTCAATCCAAAGCACTCTATGATTCTATGTGAAGATGCCTGTCAGAAGATTATTGTGTCCAGCATGTCTACACATTTTGGTCTTTGGTCTTAAGATAGGCAGAGACACAGGTGACTGATACTGGTACATAAGACCAAGAAGAATCCTCCTTCTTAGAATCAAGGGTGCTTTTGCTCTCCACCTGACTGCTGGAAGACACAGGACACTCATTTCCTCTATGCTTCAGACAAGCAAGCTCCCACTGTTCAGCTTATGCCTATTGGGAAACCTGAGAGAAGAAAAAGTTAGATATTGTCTGTTTAAGCTTCTAAGTTTGGCCAGGGTGAGATGCTTCATCACTCAAAACTATGGGTTAGTAGGATACACTATAGATACACATAGGAAAGTGCTGTTCATAGAAAAATAGCACTACAGAATATCTAAAAAGAGTGGGACAGAAGAGATGGAAATCAAGTCTTCAGACAATAAAAGCTCCCTTGAAGATGAGTACACAGTTTCTTATTATAATTCAGTCATAATCCATGGCCTACCAGAAAATAAACAGCTTATGAACCATGATGTGGCTTTTGGTAGAATTTACCTTGGATTAGACCAATTATCAAGACTATGAATCGTGAAACAGCAAACTAATATCTTGCTGCTTCATTTTAACCAGTGACAGATAAATAGTAAAGAAAAAGGAGTAAAACCCAAAGAATCAAATTGATCTGAGCAGTACAATCAGTGCTAGGAAATAAAAATTATTTGGCAGCCCTGTAAACATGTGCAAGATCAAGCTATCTGCTTTATGTTGCATCCATCCAAAATTCTAAGTACTCCATTTAATAACTTAATGGCTATCTGTTAACTTCATCCTTTGTAGTTGCAGGTATCCACATCTGGAAATAAATGCTAATATGAAGAAGTCTGGCTTTAAAAATCAGTGTGCTTCCATGTGAAGCAACTCATGGCTTAAAAATGAAGATAGGAAAATTTCTAATGGAGACTTGGACCACAGGCGAAGGTGTTTCTGTTAGATTTTGTTGTTGTTGTTGTTGTTGCTGTTGTTGTTGTTTGGACAATTACACCCAGAAGGCAAATTTACAATATTCTCTCAGCTGCAAAGGAAACTTAATATAGGACACATGCACCATGGAAAGACATGTGATTTAGCACATAGAATCACAGGGTTAAACAAGGCTAGGTTGCCAGCAGAGATCCTGCTCTTTTCCTCCTGTTTCACCTTTTGGGTTCACTGATTACTCAAAGATTTTCTCCAGACATGTGACCCAGGATATTCTCCTCCATATATACATCTTATACAGACATTAAAGAGGTAAAGCATGAGTCTCTGCAGGTCAATCTTCTTATTGTCCAAGAGCTGCTAGCCCCAATTATTGAGGATTTCAATAAAAGAAGCCAAGCATATTCAACTACTTGTAGAGGGCTCATTTTCCTACACAAAAGCCAGAGAATTTAGTATTTCCAGGTAGGTTTTTCAGAGTGAATCAACAGGCTCTGAAGTAAGACATCAGCTTATGTCACTAAGAGTAACATCTTTGTATTTTTAAAATGTTTCCCTACAAAAGCAGCACTGGAAAAAACCAAAAATACTGAACCTTTTCCTAGAGTGGTGATAAAGATACAGTGCCACTAAAGGAGCTTCGTCAGCTTACAACCGGTGAGAACCCGTCATGAAGATACATTTCACAACCAGAGAGTAAATCTTTACTATCCTCCCAGAGACATGTCCTGTGCTTGCTACCAGCCTTCAGTTAGTCTTCATGGCATAGAAAAAAATAAGGGCTGACCTTGTAAATACACAGGCTGAAGGTTAATTGAGTGATTTCTGTTCTATATTGGACAGATACTAGGATACTAGAGAGGGAGAGACAGCCAATCAGCCAGAACATGCTACCTTACAGGTTGGAGTCATTTGTGTGGCTTCCTAGAGACAATTTTTGACTTCTCAGAAGCTTTAAATACTTCACTATAAAGAGTCTTAAAAAAATTAAATTAAAAAATGAGTGAAGCTAGGATGTCCTGGAGACAAGAACCAGCCAAGTACCTGCATCATCGCTTTGGTCATACAATGAAGGCTTAAAACAGCAAGCTGGAATTAACCTGAGAAGAGGATGGCATGAAGCTCTAGGTTCTAGGAGAGGGCATGAGGGAAATGAAAACCATTTTGGTCAGAGTTACTGGAGGGAGGAGATATGAAAAGGCACATCCACATAATATAAAGGACATAACTATTTCCCAGTGGCTGTGAAATCCATCTTTAGCATTTAAATAAATGGCCTTGTTTCCAACAGTAACTTGCAGCAGTTCCTAAAAATCTCCTCTATGTTGAACTGCGTACAATTTAACATCAAAAAAAGCAGGCCCTTATTTCACTGCCCAATTTTAGGCATTCAATTTCTAGAACTTCTCATACCTAATTTAGGACTCAAAAGAAACCTGAAACTTGGAACAACATCTTTGGAGACCTGAGCTGCTGATGCCACAGAGGAAATACACATTCCTTCCTGAGATTTTTTTTTCCCTTTCCTCCATCTACAGTAATTCACAATATAAAATAAGAAACCTGGGAGATAAATGGCAACTTCTCAGCTGTGACAAATTCAGTCCTTCAGTATTCCAAATATAAATGTCCTCAGTTTTATTTAAAAAACAAACTAAAACTGAAATCTGGATCAGCTCTTCCCTGAGTACAGACACTGTACAAATGCAAGGGTGTGGCT
Organism: Atrichornis clamosus; assembly: GCA_013400975.1. NCBI lineage: Eukaryota > Metazoa > Chordata > Aves > Passeriformes > Menuridae > Atrichornis > Atrichornis clamosus. The sequence goes on along the minus strand of WBMZ01009060.1, from coordinate 5,680 downwards.
CATCTCTGAATTTAGCATGTGAAAAGCTATTTTTATAAGCATAGCAGCAGCCCAGATAGCACAACTAACAACTCACTTAGCTATTAGCTCTGTTTAAACACAGATGGATGATTACTAATTGTGCACAATCAAAACACAGATGGCATGCTGAAAGGTTAGTATCTGGAGTATATGTCCTTCACAGCTTAAGGACTACTAGTGAAATGCTTCTGGACTAAACAATTTTTGTTCCTGTGCAACTTTTCCTTTGCATATTATTGCATAACACAAAGCAATTCTGTTGACAAAATTCCTGTTTATTGACAAAATGAAGAGCTAAACCAAAAGAACGACACCTTATTCTGCTCTGGCAAACTGCAGCAGTCCTGATCTGCAGCCAAGTTTATTTTGCATGCCTATTCACCCCGACTCTACAAACTCTGTGGAACTAGCTTATGAAATGTACCCAATGTACAAAGAAAATCCCCCAAAACCTAGCCAAATCTCTGACAACAGAAAGAAAGTGGGGCCAAGCAATTGTCAAGAAACAGATTTCTTACCTTGGGTAAGCATTTCCAAAAAACTGTCTTAACAGTTGAACTCGTGCCAGATAGCCCAACAGTGGGTATACAGTCATCATTTGGAACAGCAGGAATATTCTTGCAACAAATGACATGATGTCATTGCTGGGAAAGTTATCTAGAAAATTCTAAACATATAAATAATGTTACACTTATCAATTGCGACTTGATTACATGTACCTGCTGATTTTTAGCATCTGTGTGCCAGAAAGAATGAGATAAAATCCAACCAACTACAATTGTTAAATGAACTTCATAAAATGAAATACTCTCTCCCTCTTTTAAAACTGCCTTGCCACCAGTAACAACTGATTGTTGAATATTACTAGGCTGATGTTAATGTTAGTATTACATAAGGAATTATTTTCTAATCTTCTGAAAATCCTCAAATAATCCAGGCTGTGGAAGACCCACCTGACCTTTTAGGCAGATGGATCTTATGCCCCTGTTACCTGCCATATCATACCTACTTATTAAAAACAGTTATTTAGTAAGTAAAACTGCATCATATACAAATGAGGAAGGGATCACATACTATAAGCGGGAACATCTGAAAAAATATTGTAAGACTTATGTAAGATAGAAATATACAAATGGCTTCCTAAGTACTTGAGATAATTACAGAAAATAAATGGAAAGAAAATCACTCAGTATCTACTATTTAACTGTGGATTTCATCCCATGAAATTATTTCAGATGGTTCAAAAAATTGTTTCTTGGTCTAGCTGTGGTACCAGTACTGACTAATCCACAGGCAGAGGAAGCCTTTAAATGCTACTTTACTGCTAAACATTATGCCAGAAACATGGAACACCTGGCATAAAATGGATCCCCAACTGATAACTGATATCTCTGAAGCAATTTAGGGTGTGGAAATCAGCCTTGTCTATAAGCAGGTAAGGGTTTTTAGCCTTCATAGGGTGTTTCAAGTGGTGCTATTATCTGAAGAACTTTGCTGGCAAGGCTGACCATAGTGTCAGACTTTAAACCTACTTGCAGTGAGGACTCCCATCTAAACAAGCTTGCATTCACATTCTATTTCTTCTGGAGCCCCAATGAGTGGGACTGGTCATTGCACACACAGCTAAACAAACTTCTCAGGATTAAAGAAGCTAAAGAAATTAAAGGTTCAACTGTTCACTTGTTCATTTTGGTGCTTTCTTCATCATTTTCACAGAGTATTTATTAAATATTTGTTTTCTACAGAAATATTTGGAACCATTTATGAATATAAATGAGATAACACAAACATTACTCATCTGCTCATGGTAGTGCCCACAAGGTGTTAGCCAACTGACCACAGTCAAGGGCAGATATGTCTGCCAGGGTGAATCATGAAGCAAGAAGCAGCAGCTTTTGCTAATTGCATATTTCTTAAAAGGTTAAGGACAAATATGGTATTCTGGGGTGTATTAGGAAGAGTACTGCCAGTAGGTCAGAGGGTGTGAGCCTGCCTGCTGCACTCATCCCTAAAGAGGCACATCTGGAGTGCTGTGTCCAGCTCTGGGCTCCTCAGTACAACAGAGACATGGAGCTCCTGGAGTGAGTCCAGCAGAGGGCAACAAAGATGATTAGGGAACTGGAGCATCTTTTCTCTTCTCCTCAAGGAAGGCTGAGGGAGAGCAGGGCCTGTTCCTCCTGCCCCTCATCAGTGTATACAAGTATCCGAAGGAAGGGTGCCAAGGGGATGGACCAGGCTCTTCTTGGTGGTGCTGAGCAATGGGACAAGAGCCAATGGGCAGAAACCGATGCACAGGAAGTTCCACCTGAACATGAGGAAGAATTTCTTTACCATGCAGTGACCAAGCACTGGAACAGATTGACCAGAGAGGTTGTGGAGTCTCCCTCACTGGAGATATTCATTAACTGCCTGGATGCAATCCTATGCCATGTGCTCTGGGATGGCCCTGCTTGAGCAGGGAGCTTGGACCAGATGACCCACTGTGGGCCCTTCCAACATGACCCATCCTAGGATTCCATGAAATATACACTGCAGTAAAATGTCTCACCTGTTCAATACATTCTTTGGATAATGGTGGAGAAGGAAAAGAAGCAAAAATTATCACTCCAACATACAGATACGTTAGTCCCACCAGGAAGTATGCAATAGAGAGATCTCTCACCTGTGGAAAAACAAGATTTTATTTTGGCCAGCACTGACAACACAAAAACAGGCAAAACAAAAACCTCGTGAGAAGATTTCTATTTCATTTATTACTATTACTTTTACATGTATTACTTTTTTGTATTTATGACTATCACTTGTACATTTTTACTTTTACTTTCTACAACTTGAATGGGAACTTCAGACCTGGTCATGATCAGATCAGAACGGTGAGACTTGAAAGTGGAGCTAGACAAGTATTATTTATTGCTCAACATATAGAAATGGCACCGAGAAAGAGATATGGCAATAGATGTAGCGTGTTACTGCTGATGCACAAACACACATTTGTTATTAAAACAAACAAGAAACCCCCTCAACTTTCTTACACTCAGCTATTCCTCCTAAGAGCCTTGGGACATGGACACACCTGCCCAAGACAGAAAGCCCAGCAATGTCCCATGCTATATTTCTTGTCACAAATAAAATCTTGCAATCAAAGACCTAAGCCTACCCAACTGAAGATATAATATAAAGGAAGTTTTTTTAGAAGCTGCTCTGAAACCTAAGAGAATGGCACTCTGGCTCCAAAACAGAAACGAATCAGGCTTCTGTATGACTGCTGTAATAATGGAAGACATAGCTAATACATCATTACATAAAAAAACACACAAATAAATCACAAATAAAAGAGAAAAGCATTAGGTACTCACAGGGGTATATATATCCTTTAGCTTTACTATTGAATTTTATAATGATTCTTTCACTTAAAATTGCCTATCCACTTTACTACTGAGTGTCTATAAATGCTTCAGGTAAATGCACTAAAAAATAACCGAAGGTTTTTAGGAGAGAGTGCGGAAGCTAGGGTCAGAAATCCATATTTAACTATATTAGATACACTTAAATATGGATTTAAATGTAAATGTAATGTTCAGTTCTGAAAGTTTTGGCTATATTTATAAAATATCTAATATATAAAAATATTTTCAGCTACACAAAGATAATAAAACATTTATTACAGGAAAATGAACAGCAAAACTAATTAAATACTTTAGGAAACTGCAGAATCCACACATACATCAGAGTGACCTAACAGCAATGCACTTGGTGGGTTATTCTTCTGTATCAATTCCTTCCTTTGGAAATAAAGAGGGAGACCATTTGTTTCTAGTTATTAACTAACCATATTCTGTATAAGCTTATGTTACAGCACAAAACACTCATCACCTTACAGCAAACCATTTGTTCAGCTGCTGCTAATCATCAGCTTCTTAAAGGATTACTAGTAATGTGTCAATACATGACCCTATTTTCCTAAGACTGAGCAGCAAGTCTTACCAGCTCAGGCACAGCACCAAATCACTAGGATTATACTGCTTCCAGACCAGGGTGATAATTATCGCCTCCAGTCAGCTCACTGAGCGTGAGCAAAACTTGCTCACATCTGTGCATGGAAATGTCTCCCTAACTACTTCTTCACACTACCTCGTTGGCAGAAGAAGCATACACCACTCCAGGCTCTGCCAAGGGCAAAGCAAACCCTAAGGAAAGTATAAAATGCTAGATTACGAGTTTTAAGAGAAGTTCAGATAGAAGCCAGTTTTTGGTTAAAGAACTGGTATCTCCTGCTCATTTTGCAGTGCTTTTTGGGGTAGAAGATTGCTGTCTGATGAGAAATATTATTTGCCTCTTAGAGGCTGATGGGAAAATGGCATCAATGTGCTCTGATGCACATTTCTAGCTGCAACCTCTTCCTCTTGCTGACCAGCTAATTGCACATCGAAGATGCTTCTCTAGACTTCACTCTTCTCATATTTGTCACTGAGTAAGGACTATCAACTTTTGTCAGAAGTTGAGCAGTAGCATTTTCTTTAAATTATATGCACAATTTCTCCTCCGTGACATGAGAAGCTGTATACGTGTTTATATAACATCTACCTGTTCAAAAGCACCAGTGCCCACCCTAAAAACTGACTTTAAGAATACTAAATCTGAGCATCCAGATTTCTTACAGGCCCTTACGAGCAACTTCCATTAACTGCAGGAGTCAGAGACTAATAACAGTAAGGTGTTTTTTTTAGAGAGATAGGGACTCTCTCTCTTGAAGACAGGACTTGGACAATTTTTCAGAATGTACTCAAGATCTTCTTAATGCACATCATCTGCCAAAACCTACTTTAAATTTGGTATTTTAGGTGTATTCTTAATGCATAAAAACAGCACAGTAACTCACAGTTGCTATTTGTACTCTGTCTACTCATAAGTTCTGGAACTGTAAAACTATTTTTGCTGTGAAAAGTGCATGCAGTTGTGAGGGCAAGAAATCTGAAATAATATTCTTATTGCTTCCTTTGGACGACACATGAATAATGGTAGATAGCTAGTGTGCTATTACCTCCAATTATACCAACCAGTTCATGTTTCTGGAGTTCTTAAGGGTGTATGCTTTAATCTGCACTGAAATTGAGTCCTGAGACAATTTTGATAATGTATTTTCATAGCACGAAACACAAAGACTTTTCTTCAGGTGCTGTGACCATACAAAGAGTACTCAGATTTTGATTTCAATAAGATACTAGAAAAGACAAATTGAAAACCTGAATTTATTTTTTCTCAAACATCCATCAGCTCCCTTGCAAACATATGCTTCTGTATATAATATGGTTATCTTTGTACAACAACATGTGTTTGTGTATGTAACAGGAACCTCTTTTGATTAATGTTCATTGCTCTTCAAGAGACCTAGGCTTACTCCCTAAAGACCTTGAAAATACTGTTTAGACAGCATAATTCCAGATAAAACCAAAGCACACATGGGGAGAGATAAAAGGATTAATTTTAAGTAAGAGCAATAACCTAAGGGATCAGACTCAGTCAGCATGGATTTAGGAGGGGCAGGTCCTGCCTGACCAACCTGATCTCCTTTTATGATCAGGTGACTCGCCTGGTGGACATGGGGATGGCTGTGGATGTTGTCTACTCGGACTTTGGCAAAGCCTTTGACACCGTCTCC
>WBMZ01009059.1:0-91217 GCA_013400975.1 Atrichornis clamosus | reverse complement strand
AGAATAGTGTCACTCTTACCTTAACTCACACTTCAGGGACTCAGCCCAGGGGTCCCATCAGGGTGTGGTGGTCTCTGGTGTAGCTCTGTTGGTGCAGTTTCTTTATACAGTTTTGTAAAAGTTCTTTATAGAAACGTTTAAGCCATAAACCATAACATTTTAGTCTCTGGCAATGAAGAATTATTATTCTTCCAAAATCAGTGACCCAGTTCAAACTTCAAACTAGTAGAACCTGAGTGATGTGCCAGAGAGACATTTGTGAGAAAAAATCCCAGGATTTACATGTCGTAGCAAAATTTTTTCATATTAAAAAAAAAAAAGAAAAATCTCTTGAGTTTGGATATTACATAAAACCCTAGAATAGATGGAATGAATGATATTAAGTAATTATTGTGTGTCTTCTCAGACCACAGTGTGGCCTGGGGATCAGGATGCACCATCACATTCCATGCCATGACTAAAGCCAACTTCTTTGTGCCTTGAACTTGTTTTCCTTTGAATAAATCTAAGTTACAATATCAAAAAAAAATAGATTTTATTCCATAGTGCCTACCTGCTAATGCTTGCATGTGAGTGTATATGTGTCCCATATATGGAGCACCTCAGCTGGAAGATACTTGGAGAAATCTCAATATGGAGAGGCTGTTGATCTTCTTCAAATTATGAGAATAATTTTGGCATGGATTACACAGGTACATTCAAGAGAGAGATAAAATTTCTGCCACAAGATCACATACACAAAACTTGTTTTGAGAGTTTATCTCCCTCCCAAGTCTGCCCTTAGAAAGTTGGAAGAACTAAGTTTCATTAAAACACTGCACCTGCATTTCAAAAACATAAGCCTGAAAAGTAATTTCTGAAACTGCTTTCTGGGAATATTCCAAGGGCAGATCAACTTAAATACAGTGGTTTGTACAGATAAAATATTAATTCAAGAAATCTTTCCCCTGGCAATTTTGGGAAATTCAGCACCTAAAGAAAATATTGCATTATAAAATTATAACATTTCCAATAGCTTCAAGTGTAAATTCAAATTACTGGTCCACTACACTGGTTTTAGCATTAATTTTACTAATGTTTCTGGATCAGACTTGTTCCTGGCTTCTGTAGCAGACATGAAGCAGCGGTGGTCAAGGAGTGTTCAACTCCCCTCACATCTTTGAACATGCTCCTCAGCTTTGACAGATATATTCTGTTCTCAGATCTGACATCCTTATACCTAAGTGAGCTCTGCATGAGTGCAGTTCTTCATTATACCTCTCTGTGTACTCCAGAGGTACCATTCAAATTTGGTACACTGAAGAAGGACTACAATCAGCTCCAGAACAGAAAAGGGAAAGCTGGCAAAAAGATGAAGTCCCACTTGTTATCTTACTGACAACACAGCCTGGTTGTATCTTTGTGTACTTCCAGTATTTTAGGAAAAAAAAAAGCAAGGTAAGTAAATAAGTGTTCTTTCTCTCCCTGCTTCCTTCAAACAAATGAATAATTAGGTAAATAAAAATTACTCCCTAGGGCACCATAAGGCAACTTAGAGCTCTGGCTGTGATAGAGCAGTTTGTCTAAAAACAGTGTAATGTCAATTATGAATTTTAAACAATTTGCAAAAAATACCTTGTTCCATTTCTTTTAATATGAAGACAGAAATGCACATGTAAAGCTACACATACTTGCATAAAACCATAAAACCCCTAAAACTGTAGATAACCAACTTTTTCATGTATTACATTATTATATGATTATATTTCATGTATTATAATGTATTACATTTTCAGGTATTATATTAATAAAATATATTTCAGGTTTTAAAAAATATGATAAATTGTATAATACAACTTGAATGAAAATTTTCTACATAGTGCTTATAAAGTCCTGGAAGACCCTTAGCTCTATATGTCATGTAAATTATGCTGTAACAAGTATTATGGTTTTGGATGTTATTCATTATCAAACTTGTACTGTAGTGTTTGAGTTAATTTAATGTATTTATTTTTGTGTTTTTTCTAAGTAATTCAAGAGAACACAGTTCTCTCCTTCCATTTGAGAAATAGTCAATAGCTTGCTACATTACAGGAATAAAAATGAATATAAATAAGCTGATAAAAATGAACTTGCACTCTTAAGTTTCACCTAGCATGATGGCCTAGCACTAAAAGGGAAATAATGCATGACTTGGATTGCATTTATTGCTGTAAAATATATTAGTGCCTCAAATGCTTTTAGATGTTACAAGACATGAAGAATGTATCATTATATAAATGCATGTGCACATATCAGCAAGATATCCAGAATTTGCAATAAAAGGATAGAAATTTACCCTCTTACAAAAGGAGTTGAAATCCTTGACTGAATTATAAGCTATATGTACAATAACTGGAGGTTAAAATGTTTCAAGCCAGCTGCGTGTTAAACCAGGACACGAACCTTCCTAACAAATGAAATTTGAGCACCTATTAAATAAATTTTGTGTAATTTTTCAGAATAGTTTCAGACTTCAGTAAGAAACTTGCTGAGAGAAAAAACAAGATAGCAAGAATAAAGCCTCCAGGATGTGCAAATATTCTCAATATTTGTTTATCATAAGTTTTATTAGCAAAAAAAGAGGTCTCTTATTGCACGTTCAGGATAGGTGGGAATGCCCAGGCACATCCCCTGCAGGTAGGGGAGTTCTGCATTGCCTTTTGTAACAAATTCTGGATCTGTTGCAACACTTGGATCATGTGCAGTCCTCTGGTGGAAGGCCTCAGGAATGAGCCTGAGGGCGCTTTAGGGGTCTTTGGCGGTTTTTGGCATCTTTTAAGACATCAGAGCTGCCTCTCACATCAGCACAGTTGAGTCAGTTGTGTCCCATCAGACCTTCTCTGGCGGGGGAATTTCACAGCTGAGCTGTGTAAGGGAGGACAAGTACCACTGTAAACGCCACCATCCCACCGTGCAGGATTTGCCTCTTGTTGGCCTCAAAGCCTCTGCTTTTGTCTTGTGGGAATTACCACCACACTCCCAAAAACTCACCTCTTAGCCCTCAAGGGATGCAAACCCGGCCTCAGCAAAGCACTCTGGAATGCCCACAATTGTTTTGAGTCATTAACCATAAACAGTCCAGTCTCTCACAAGGTGCAAGTGTGCAAGAATGGCTTGGTGGGCACCTGGCAACAAACCAACTATTCCACATAAGTAAAATAAGTGATAAGAGTAATTAACTTATTTGATAGTATTGACAAAATAATATAAAATACTTTGGCAATAAACTTCTTTATGTCTAGTTTTATTGGTATAACCTTTGAAAAGTGGAAAAAAATTAAACAAAATATCTAAAATTATCTACCTAATAATTTTGACAATATAAACCCAGCAGACTACTTTTTTCTCAGACATCAAACTTGAATATTGAGGTTAGTTGAGACATTGCTTTTAATTATTTTGTATAAATGAAATAGTGCTCAAAACCTGGTTGGTTTTGTTTGGGTTTGGTTTGGTTTTTTTGTGTGTTCGATACTTTTTTTAAAACAAAGAGGTTCTCTTCTTCTGGTAATAAATAATGATGATTATTTCCACAACTGATCACCTTTAATTGGCCAGGTTCTATTTAGAAAACCTCTGCACCCCCACCTGTTTAGATTATTTTCCTAAAGCTTTGAAGGTGACTAAATTTAGTTTCTGCTTTATAACTATGGAAACAAGGCCAGCTGAACAGAAACTGCTTTGTCAAAGACAGTTACATAAAAATGTAAAACAGCTCCAGCAAAGAGTTTATGAGAGGATAACAAAGACAGTAGAATGGACTGCAGTGAGACAGTGAGATAATATTTATCAGCATGATAGAAAGCAGTCTGAGCATATAGATTACCTCACCTTTGTCAAGACCTCTGTTAAAGGGTACCACATTTTGATGGGAAAATTTTGATGAGGAATTTGAAGGAACACAATGCTGTATCTTTGTGGGTGTTAAACGAAATAAAGAACAAAGATATTTTGTGTAAATGTGACCACATATGTGCTACAAATTTTGTCTTGGACTCTTGACTTGTAAGATTAACAAAAATGGTAAGTGGCCCAGGTTGTGATAAAAAAAGCAAGCTATTTGTGCTGGATATTAAAAGCAGGTAGTAATCTTCCTCCTTTTAACCTTTCAAGGGCACTTTTACAACAAAATCCTTGTTTTTATAAAAGCATAGTAGGGCCTATGATGTAAAACAGCAAAAAGGAACTTAGGTTATTGACGTGTCCAAAACCCTCTCTCCTCATTGGACATTGATTTATTAATAACTAAATAAGTCATCATCACTGAAACAAAAATAAAATTACCAATCAGTTTAAATGTTGTTGCCTAGGAAATCTGGCAGTGCTATAGTACTTGAGGTTACCTGATGAAATAGAAGTGAAACTCCATAAGAAGGCACATTACAAATGTGTATGAGGTGATTAGTTGTTACTGCTATATAAACATTTTTGTTTTTACTTTTTATACTGTGCTCTTTAGTCTAGTGTGATGTTTTAACATTTTTCTTTGCTTCTATAAATTTTAAAACTTCCATAGCTCGGAAAAATAACTTTTTTACTATGGTACACAAGGTTGAATACCAATGACTATAATTCGTATTTAATACAATATACATTTATTGAATATATGAAACCCCTGTGCCATCCAAGCCTAGAAGGATCTAGTTTAATGCATGATTGAGCTCAATTTCATTACGTGGGATATTATGCACCCTAAAAAGTAGCCCAGGAACTAAGTAGCTACTGAGCAACACTACTCCAACCATGGATGAGTATTTATAACGGAACCAGATGCAGTTGGAGCATTTTCTGTTTTGAGGAAATCCATGGTGTCAAACTTAATGTTGTTATGTGCACTCCTACCCTCTATACTTAGCCCAGAAGAAAATATTTCTGAAAAGATTTCTGTGATTACATTTGGTAGTTTTAGTGAGGGAGAATCCCAGTGTTCCTGGTGTAGAATCCATTTTCGAAAAACTGTTCCATTAAGCTGGGTAGAAATATGTTTAAAAATAATTTCCAAGAAGGCAAGACTAGCTGCAACTTAGGCAATATTCTGCATTATTTGAAAGGTCCAGGACTATTTTATCTCCAAGGAAAACAATAAGAATTTATGTGTTACCAGCTGACTAGAAAAAGAACATAGAATTCAGTTCAGAGAGATAGCTGGGCGGCGCACTGGCACACACTCCATAGTCTCACAGTCTCCTTCAACAGGAGATTGCTTGCATGATGAATAGCTTCATATACCTATCTTCTGTGAATTGGTCTAACCAGTGACCCAATCAAAATTTCAGGTTTTAAGAAGAGATTCTGGCCTTTAATCTCCTCCTTTAATTACATGCTGTGTGAATAAGTTTTTGGTTTTTGATTATTACACAGGGTGTCCAACATTTTTTTTGTTAAAGATTAATCATTTCTCTATTCACTCTCTCTATACAAATCATTATTTTTTAGATGCATAAACTTTACTTCAAAAATTTAATTTTAATTCTTTATTGTTTAGGCTTTTCTTTTTTACTTTGCAACTATTTCATATTTCTAATCACCTATATATTTTTTATTTGAATATTTCTACAGAGCAACACTAGTAACTCCTTTCAAGAACATAGGGGCAGAAAAACATGGTTAAATTAAACTTGTGGTTGATTTACATAGACTTACACTATTTGTTTTATTCACAGTTAATTTCTTAGTAATTTATAATAATATATTTCTCTTTTTGATCTTCACCAATGTTTGACTATATATATTCAGAAAGCTATGATTCTGAGGTGCTAATGTATTTCTAAGCAGTAATAATTTAGTTGAAAAATAATGGGTTTGTGGAGTTTTTTTCCCAAATATACACTCTTTTAAAAAATTAATTCACCAGTTTCTCAATATCATGAAATACTTCCAAATCTTGTGTTTTGGTTCTCCTGAAAAACACTGCACCAGCAAATTTCAGTACTCACTAATAACTTTCCATTCTGAATGATTTAGGTAAACAGAATGACAAGAATTCCAGTACAAATAGATGGAGTAGTTTGTAGTCAAAGCATTTCTTTCTTTCCTTCTAAACATAAAAACTTTTACTTATAAAGGAATTTATTATCACTCTGGAGGTGGCAAAGTTTTCTATTATCCCTGGTTGATTTGTACTTGTGTGTGTGAAAGGAAGCAATCTAATCTATAACTTTCAGCACTATGGGAAATATTCTAATAAATTCTTCATGGAAATAATAAACTAAAGGGGTTATGCCAAACAAGCTTGTACTGCCAGATATGGAGAGAGTTTTAAAATTAATAAAAATTAGGAATTTATTCTTAAATTAAATTTGGTGATATGTTCATGTTGGTCCTTAGAGAAACAGAATAAGTAACAGCCTGCTCTAGGATAGCAGGAGTATTCATGCAACCATAAAGAGGTTTGTTTTCTGTGCATATATCATGCTTACATAGATAATGCCATTGAATCCCATTCCATTTGAAAATTCTTGCATTACACATCATGGCAATACTATAGTTTATATGGAGCAAAATCTATTTCAATAACATAAAGCAATCTTAACATAGCTAAATAAAAATTATATTTTCCTCAAAAAAATTTGACACATTATTCCTGAACTTTACAGGATGCAAAGTGATATCTTTTCTTCCTACTATGTAGTTGATACAAAGAACAAGGACCAAAGCAAAAAAGAAGAGATATTATTTTTAATATTCTCTAAAGAACTCAGAGGAAATTAGATAAAGAAGAGATGTTATCTATGTCACTAATTATAATGGCAATAATTAAGTTTAACATCCTTAGAAAAGTTGGCTTAGTCCTACTTAAAAATAAACAAACAGATTATGCTTGGCTCAGAGGACAGACAACTTGGTTTTTTAATAAAGCAATGAAGAAATTAAAACAGCAATCTGTTCAGGTGAAAACATTTCAGCAGTCGTGGATTATCAGCCTTAACACAAGCAGCCAAGGAGTACCTGTAATAGTTGTTACTTTTGCTTGTTTCCTGATAGCTATTTTTCTGGCCAAATAAAAAACCTGGAAGAGCAGATAGACTTAAATGACTTCCAATCTAGAATTGGGAGTAGGTTACTTGAGTTTTTCATCAATCAAAACTCAAAATTTGCATCAGCTCTATTTGCCCTGAGGTGATTTTTCACCTGTCGCTAAACAGATTGTATTTCATGTTCATCCAAAATATATCTCGTTCATTCATAAACAGCCATTTTCTGTTCTCAATGTTCTCTCTTCATTCCATTAAAAACCATCTCAAACATTAAAAAATATTTTCTTCGAGAATACTGATAGCCATTCAAAGTTAGATTTCCATTAGCAAAAAAAAAAAACCCAAACAAAAAAACCCACCAAAACCCACCCAAGAAAAACCAACCAAAGAAAACCCAACCAAACAATTTCTTAAAAAAATTAATGAGTATTTTTACTGCTTATGTCTTTACCCTCCTTCCACCCCCAAAAATTAAACTGTATTTTGCACCATGTTGCAAAATGACTATATGTGTTTAATTTTGGTGGCTGCTTGAAAGATTGGCTGGATTTCAGAGTTTTTTCAATTCAAGTGTATAACGCAAATAAGAAAATATTTATTACAAGTCTGGTTGATAAATTGCATTGATAAAAAAAATTCCTAATAAAAAAGGAATGAATCTGAAGATTAAAAGTAAAATACTTCCATATATAATAAATAGATAAAAACTTGTGTTTAATAACAGACTCTATGAAGTTGGCAAGATGGGTGTCACTTTGTCATCCTGGGATGGGTTCTCCAGCCTTGATGCTGGTCAGCAAAGCAGTGGGGTTTTTTCTGGGTGGCTTCTTGCAGATATAGCCACCCCTGAAACTGTAGAAGAGTATTCAGTATTGCTGCTTGCTAACCCCTGCTCACCGTGAGAACTGTGGTTATTGCTACAGGAGAGAAAGGCACACCCTATTGCTCCCTGAAATGGTTTTGCCCAGACCTGAGTCCTGCAGACAAGAGAAGTCCAAGGCAGCCTCTGCCTCTGCTGCTAAATCCTTCCTTCTCAACCAGAATATGCAGCAGTTGGAAAAACCACAGTGTATGTGAAAACAAGCAAAAGATATTCCATAAGATCTCAAAGTTCTTGTAAACTGGATCTAGAACCATGGTCTTTAAATACCGCCTCTCAGTGATTACATTGACTCTGGTAAGTCAGTGGAGATGCACAGACTTGGAAAGATAAATTTATCACGAGGAGGATTTCAGGACTTATTATATATTTTTCTGATAGATTAGTTGGAGTTGTTTGGGTTTTGTTTTGTTCTGAGTTGTAATTTAGTTTTCCTTAAAACCTCTGAAGTCCGTGGTCATCCTAGTGTCTTTCATCTGGAATCTAAGAAAGAAAATCGTAAGCTCCTTCCAAGGTTTAGATTGTTTTACATTACTCTGTCTCTGGAGTGATTTTAAGAACTCCAGATAAAAATTGAAATATTAGTTTCCTATTTTGTGCATAATTTTCACTATTTGAATACATTAAATTTTAACATTTCTCTCTTCATCCTTTGTAATAAGAGGAACATCCTATGGAACGAATTCAAAATTAGAATATATAAGTAGAAATATTTAATTCTAGTTATCACTTTTGGGTATTTCCTATACTACTTGGACATCCTAGTTGGTCATTATCTCTGTAAGAGATTATTACTTGTGGTACTTTCTTAGTTTGGAAAATAGTAGACTAAATTATTTTAGTCTGTCTATTTTAAATATTAAGTACAGAAGATGTGGAGTTTTGAACAAGTTATTTTTCATCTCTGTATTCGGTTGTGTTCCAAGCTGAGGTTGAATACAGCTTGTCCTTTTGATTTATATCCCTTTACATACAAAAAGTTGCAGCTGTATATGTAGGGACAGAATTAGGTCCACTGGGTTATTACTATTCATTGAAGAAAATGCAGAAAATCTGCTGGTATTGAAGTCTTCCTAATTTAAAGCCTGTGACAAGTGAAAGGTAAAATCCATTTATGGACTTTAACTATATTCTTCTGAAGAAGAACCTTACTTTTATGTCTCTGATGTCATTTAAAGGGCAAGGTGAGAACATATTGAAAGACAATAATGTCTCTTCATTTCTTCAAATAAACAGAATGACATTTTCCTAAAATTTGAAGTACTGTGTTTTTCATTAAGTGTTTCATATTGTATGGTTTGCATCATGTGACTTAGCAGTGCGAATAGAATTGTAACTAATGGACAGATATATATGATAACTCTACTTAAAATGTAATGTCAAAAAGCTTAAATAACATGGTGAAATGTTAGTTTTACTTGAAACATATCATAGAAGATCTTGTGCTAGGATCATACCAACTTAATTCTGCAAAATGAATTTTATAATATTACATATTTGGAGAATTGGGAATATATTATTAATTTTATTTTCTTTTTCCTATGTCAATGGCTAAATTTCCACTCTGTCAGTGTACAGTGCTTTAAAGAACAAAAAATGATACAGTTTTCATATGTGAGGGAAAATGTAAGTGGAATAGTCTCTGAGGTCAGGCCAATGTAGAAGAAGGAATAACCAAAGCACTGTTGACAACTAAGCGGCAAAACACAATTTAGCCACAGGTCAAATCAAATCGCCTAAAAGAAAAACAAATTTGAATAAAGAAAAAGAAAATCTTGGCCTATATACACAACCAAGTTATATAAAAATAAATATTCCTTATGTCCCTTGAAAGAATAAAAAGTGAAAATTAATTCTCACAACAAAATATCACAGTTGCACACTAATGAACATATTCCACAGTGATGGCAAATGCACTCCAGGGAATCCTAACACCTCAAGATTACTTGAAATAAATAAATAAATAATAAACAGAGAAATGAGAGAAAAAGGAAACATTAATGAGAACACAAGACAAGCTAGTTCTAAGAATAGCACGATAAGATTTATAGAATTCATTTTCTGTGATTAAAATATAGATGAAAAAGATAGGTTTCCTGCTATCTTTTCCATCCCATAACAAACAAACAAACAAAAAAATTCAGTCTAATATCTCTGACTTCATTTCTGATTCCCAAGGAAGTTCTCACAACTAAACATAACGTTTTTCAGATCACATTTTAACCCTTAATAAGAAGACAACTACTCGTATGTTTGTATTTGAATCTAGGAAAAAAGAAATAATTAAATCTCTTTTCCTTATGTATAGGGAACCCATAAGTAATATAAGCTTTTTTCTTCATTTTGTTCATGTTTTTCAACTTTTGCTGTATTTGCTTCAGAAGAGGCATTTGTCCCCAGTAAAACCAGTGAAATTAATACTGCAATAATCATCTGTAAACTATTGATATGAGAGAAGGAAACAAATTACTGACTAACCAAGAAATTACTGGCTGACCAAGAATACCCTAATGTTGAATTACTTTATATGGTGACTTCGTTAACTGTGCTTCTGAAACCACTGCATATTATCACCACAAACAGACAGTAAGACTGTTGCCTTTTCAGCCCCTAAATTAAGTGCCAAACAAGGTTATGTGATGAAAAACAGTTATCTTTAATGAAGGTTCCTCCATGTGCACAACACGCCAAAAAACACACTGAAAAATGCACTGAAGATGCACACGTGAAGATGCACACGTGACATGGAGCAAGTACTGTTTTATCAGTTCAGCAAATTAGCATAACTAACAAGAATCCTCAGTTAGAAACATAGGTGATAAAGGAGTCGACAAGAGCCCCCAATTAGAAATACAGGTGATGAAGTAATTACTCCCTTGGCTCGACCCTCTCTGAAGCCCCTTGATATCTTCCTTGATAGTTGTTATGAGAAAGTCTCAGGAAGGTACTACTTGTTTATGGGAAAATGTCTCAGGAAGGTGTCTTGTCCTTGGTTCAAATAAGAAGCTAGATCAGCCCCAGCTCTCAGGAATTTGTTTACCTAATAGGAAAAGTACTGAAGTGCCCACGTTAGGAAACTATAACTATATAATAACATATGAATATATATAAAGAACAAAAGGAAAGAAAAGTCATTTTGGCAACAAGACCATTAATTTATGTCCTACTACAAAAGAAACAGGATTTTGCAATCAAAGACTGCAAGAGAAAAAACCGAAATACCTCCCAATAAAAAAGATTTTGTTCGATCAAGAAAAGATAAAAAAGGTAATATAATTATTACTACATTGATTGAATGCATATTAAAATTGGTAGTTATTCCAGCTGTGGGTACAGAATTTATTTCTGTGTTTAATCTGCCTATTTTTCTGGTGTATGTTGTATGAAAGATGAAAAGTTTCATATATAATTGTGTAACTATGAAGCATTAGATTGTTAACCTTAATATTGAAAAGAATCTTGAAAAAAAAGTTAGCAAAAACCAAAAGGATGATGTTGATTTATCTTCATTTATGCTGGGTGTAATTGTGTAAATTCTTAACAGTACTCCTCAGAAACAAATCTGTTTTGTTGTTCTGCTCTGAGAGCAGATTGTAAACATAATTAAAAGTAGAGAAATCTTTCTCATATCAAGGAAAAAAACACTTTGGATATGTGAGGGCCAGTATTTAGCTGTGCTTTTCATCACTTCTACTGAAACCAATAAAACCATGAACCACTCTGTGTCATCCAGAAAATAAATAAATAATAAATAAATAAATAAGTGGGGCAGGTGCATGGCTGAGTAGATTTGGGTGTAAGAACCATCGCCAACATGCAAACAAAGCTATGTACTTCTATATTTAGAATTGCTTTTTCTACTGAGCAACAGTAGCTTTGGAAAATCAGAGAATATTGCTTCTTAGGGAAAGATTAGGCTAAGAGGCTTAGTTACCATGGCTATAGTATTTAGTATACATATTTGATAAGATTTCCTATGTACTCTCTCCTATCTTACCACTTTAATTTTATCGTTCTATTTCTGCAGTAGAAAGGAAAATTAATAATTTCCAGAAGTTATGATACTCCTAAGGCAGAATATAGCCTCCCATTCAAAAAAAAAATAGCCATTCATCGTTTCTTTGTTAACTTTTTTGTGCTTATGTCTCATAGACCTTTAGCTTAACAGGCAATGAAAAGAAGAATAAGGAAAAATCATTTCTCGCATAGGCAGCTTGAATCTAAGGGTAGAAGTATGGAACATAGCTAAAATTGGAGTATCTTCATCTTCCTTTGTCAAAAAGAAGGTCTTCTACTCACTGGCTTACAGCAGTAATTTCTGGGTACTGAAATGAAAAGTAAATTTAAATCTTTGGTTCATATACCACATAACGTGCTATTGCAAAGCACGTCAGATAGGGGTCCTCCTTCGCAGTACACCATAGACATACATTCTTCAAAAACAGACAAACAGTCAAAACCCCCCAAACAAACCAGCAAAAAACCCAACAAAACTCACTTAGAGCTGTCACTTAGACCATTGAATAAAATCACAACTTTATTTTATGATTTTTTACATGGGTGTTCTCATTTCTTTTGACATTAGATGAGATGATGTTAACAAAAAATTTTTGTTGTAGGACTGTGATTGTACATTTCAGAGTGATATGGAACCAGACCTTTTTCCAAAACCCTCGACAGGTGTTACATGCTTAAAATTTTTCTAATGAAAAGCTTATTTTTAATTATCTTTTTCAGTGCAGTGAATAGAATAATAAAAAGTGGCAACATCTTTTGCATTTTTGAGTACTGGTCTCTATTTCAGTTTTACTGTCAGTTAAGTTCCATTCATCTTACCTCTGAAAGAACACAGTTATATCTGCTTGATATAGGAGTGAGAACATTATATTGAAGATTCTATAATTTGTTTTATTGGTTACTAAAGGAACCTTTTTCAAGGCAAAGAAATGAGACCCTCTGGGAGATGAATCAAAGTCTCCAACTTCAATTCCCAGAAGTAGATTTATCACTATATTTGTACCAGTGGAAGAAGAGAAACATCCACAGCTTTATGAACCCTTAATATTGAAAATCTATTAGTAGAACAAATGAAAAATCATGTATGTGAGAGGCTTCTTTTATTTACATATTATGTTTTGAATTGCTAGGTACACTAATGTTTACTTTTGCTTCAGTTTGCCTGAAGGAACTAGAAATGTACTGGGTTTAAAATAGAAAGCTTAAATTCTCATAAGAATATATCAAATTCCAGCAGAGTTTTCAGGGGAAAAAAAAACTATTACGATTTGCAATAAACTAAACCAAAACACTAAATACAGCAATGCTGGAGAAGCAAATTAAATTAGGTCACTCAACTCTGAAAAAATGCCTTGAACCATCATGAGTTTCAATATCTTAGAGATATTTGAAACCCTTATCAACTACTTTTCTGTATAAATTTTATAATATGATATTTAACTATAATTTTGAATGTTGAATTTCCTCAGTCCTTTAGTGACTCTTACTTGTGACTTGTGCATGTACAAGACAACAGTTGATAAACAGGTATAGAAATGTTCAGGTATGCTAAACATGGCCATTTTGCCAAAAGATTTCAAGAGAAAAAAAAAACCCCTATATACTGGATTGAGTATAAAACCTGAGGAATCCTATAATAAGAAGTCTTTTTTACTTCAGTTGCAGATTTTGAGTTATGGGGAAGGAAACATATTCATCGGTATGATGGTATTCTAGTTGCACACTGAGTTCTTATAAAGTACCAGTGGATTTATTGTTTAATAATTTGGAGTTTCCTTCCAGCTTTGTCTATAAATTAACAAAGGAAATTATGCCAAACTGTCATTAAATCATTATATTTCTAAAAGTTCTGGCAAAATTAAAGAAAAGTAGAGGATTAATGTCTACTATATGAGAATTTCATGATGAAATGCAGTTTGATTTATTCATTAAATGTGCATTTAGAAAGATGTCCATGTGCATTTTCCTATCCTGGATGAACACTAACCTACTTTCACTTTCAATGTGTTAAACTTTGCAAGTCTCTACAATCCTAGTTGAATTTCTTGGCATTTCAAATATATAAAAATTGTAAAATCAGGAACAGAGCCCCAGCTCTGTATTAGATTTTATACATGAGAAATATTAGAAGAAAATAAAAAAAGAAGTAACATAATATAAAAATAGAATTAAAAACACTTTAGGCAAAATTTGTCAAAAGTTTCACTCAGTTTCAATTTTCATATTTCATCCCTTTTTTGCGAAAAATGTTAGACCATGGTTGGTTTAGCAACAAGCAGATAAGCTAAACCACTGCCTGAACAGTACAAACAATAAATATACATCATCCTATATTTGGTTCAAATGGAATTGTTTGTCAATTATCAGATTTTTTTTTTTAAATACAACAGCCACATTTGACTAACTAGCCTGAAGTGTCCCATATAGGATATGGAAGTGACAAGAATTTAAATGTATTCTAGATCATTGCATTGCTTAATGATATAGGATGGTGAGTCTTCATAATGCTCTCCCTTACTCCCTTCACCTCATTCACATTCATAATCCATTCTCATATCATATCTTGAAACTTTGCATAGGTGTCAAAAGTTTCACTAGAATGTTTCAACTTCAGCCTTTGTGTGTAAACTGAGATAACTGTATAACCTCTTATATATCAAATGAAATAGAAAAATATGGAGAATTATATTATAGCCAACAGTTTTGCATATGTCCTCAAAGTTATGTACCCAATGTGTATGAAACACAATGTAATGGAATATGAGGCCTGTATATGAGCCAGCAGAGTGCGCAGGTGGCCGAGAAGGCATCTTGGCCTGTATCGATAATAGTGCAGCCAGCAGGACCAGGGAAGAGATCGTCACCCTGTACTTGGCACTGGTGAGGCCACACCTCGAGTACTGCATTCAGTTGCGGGCCGTTCACTTTAAAAAGGACCTTGAGGTGCTGAAGTGTGTCCAGTAAAAGGCAACGAGGCTTGTGACAGGATCTAGGAAACACGTCTTATGAGCAACAGCTGATGGAGCTGGGTTTCTTGGGTGTAGAGAAGAGGAGGCTCAGGGGAAACCTTACTGCTCTCTACAAGTACCTGACAGGAGGTTGTATGAGGTGGGGGCCGTTCTCTTCTGCTGTGCCTGCACAGTGCGAGGACCAGAGGAAATGGCCTTAAACTGAGAAAGGGGAGATTCAGATTAGATATCAGAAAAAAATTTTCACTGTTAGGGTGGTGAGGGCACTGGAATAGGTTGCCCAGAGGGATGCTGGAGTCACCATCCCTGGAGGTGTTAAAGAGGCGTCTGGATCTGTCACTGGGTGATCTGGTTCAGTGGTTTAGGGTGGCAGTCCTGCATTTACAGTGGTAGTGCTGGGCGAATGGTTGGACTTGATGACATTAAAAGTTTCTTTCAACCGTGTTGTTTCTATGATTCTATGAAAGACATTTGCTCTTACTCATCAATATTTTTAGATCTGCTTCTATTTTACATTAACAAAATGAAGATGTTTTAATTATTTGTCCATCTCTGTACAGTGTGTTTTTTCTGTTTAAAAACCCCTCTTTCTCATGCTGTTCACAGTAAAATACACTGAGTTTAATAACTCCTGTTCATTTTTTTGAAAAGCTTTTCTCTTTCAGAAAATATAAATATCAAAGTTAAAATATTTCTATTATATTCTAGATTAAATTTGGTCAAGTGTGGCTAAAAGACTAGAACACCAGTGAAACAGAGAAAAAAGACACTCGAGGGAGTAAAAAACCCTCAACACTCCCCACATACACACTAGAATGCCCAGACAAGGGGCTTCCAGCAGATTCTCATAAAAGCCACCCCTTCATCTCAACTACTACCAAAATTTTGCCATGGAAACCTGATACACTTTCAAATGGCTATCCATTTTTTCATTTTTGTCTATAAAAATAATTTTAATTGCTTCAGTTGAACTCCATAAGAGTTATTTTTTGGAAATACTACTAATAGACTCATCCAATCATAAATAAATCCTATAAAATAGCTAGAAATCTCCTAGAGTTCTCTGGAATAAAATTTTCCTCTTTTTCTAATTTAGCAAAATTCTGATGAGAGTGCATATATTGGTAAGAGGTGATTTTCATAGATACTAAAAATCTCTTGCTTTCTCATTGGTGATGAGTCACACTATGAAAAAGACCTGAAGAATTGCAATTCATAGAGAATGAGAAAAAGAGAGACAGATTAGAAACAATATGAATTTAATCACAGGAAATGATAAAATATATAAAAAGAAATATTCATGTCTTAAAAGTGCATGAATAGCCAAAGGGAAAAATTCAAGCTGTATCAGAATATGCCCTATATTCTCTGTATTCTTTCAGTGGTCAGACACAGGAATAAATTAAAGAAAAAAGAGAGGAAAAAAAGGTGTTCTTTTCTGTTAGCTTGCAGCGGCAATACCAGGCATAATAACGACTTAGTAGATAGCCTTAACACGGGTGCATTAACATTAAGAGAAACAAATTTAACTTGTTAATACGTGTGTCATTTTACTCTGTTTCATGAATATGGAACAAATTATTTCAAGTATCTGATCACGAAAATCATGGAAACTCAAAAGTGGTTTTATAACTATATTCTGACATAGCCCTTTATGTTTACTGTTTGTCCAGTGTAGGGGGGTTTTTTGTTTTGCTTTGGGGTTTTTAGTTAGTTAGTTTGTTTGTTTGTTTTTTGTGGGTTTTTGTTGTTGTGGTTTTGTGGTTTGTTTTTTTTTTTTCCTTGTAATGATTCAATAAATCAAATAAACTCTTTGGCTAAAAGGCAGAACTTTTAGGTAAACAGGAAGGGAAAAGAAAAGAACCCAAATAATCTAGAGCAAATATCAGTGCTGTGCTAGTAATAAGAATAAGCTCTTCTTTGCAAAGTTAGATTCATGTTTTTTTCATTGCTTAGAATGATTCATCTAGGTTTTCTAATACTTACGATAGCACTTGGATTTACTTGGGCTGACTGCTTACACAGGGGTGAATGCTTACCTACACAAAACAAATTTAACTTTGACTCTGGGTAACTGTGTCTTACTATATTTTTTCCAAAACTGAAAAAGCTTTTGACCAAATTTATCAAAACAAATCATGATTTTGGGAGTGCTGCTAACATCATAAATGTCTCCAAATCTACACAGGGAATAGCAAAAAGCAAGGAGACAAGTGGGGCAAAACTACGTTATAGGATGTGCTGTGTAATAGACCCTGTGATGTTTTGCTTCCTACCACGCAGACAGGAGAAATGAAGCACTAATTCTCCTTTTGTTCTTTTTTTTGTTTGGAGTTTTTTTCTTCATGTCTGGGTTTTCTACCAAAAGAAGTTAGAATTGTAAGGGGAGAGTGCACCCAATTTCTTGAGACAACCAAGATGATTCTGGGGATCTGAAACTGGCATAAGCATCTGCAGAGATACAACATTTTAGACCTTGCCATCATTCCCCTCAAAGTTTTCATTTAGTATCTCCCTTACTGTGAGTGAAATTCGCTCAAGATGCCCTGTAAAGCCAGCTATAGCAAGCAAGTTTAGAAGCCTATCTAATGCAAATGGATAAGCAGGTACGTGAATAGTAGTATTTCTGCAATTAATACATATTTTGAGAAATGACCCTGTAATGGCATTATAGAGGTTACAGCATGGAGAATGATTGAACTTATTTGAGCACTAATCCAAGTAATAGTTGTGTGGTCTGCATATCCTTCTAGAGCATTTACAACCTTCCAGGTGGCACATGCTTTGTTGTAATGAATTGTAATTAATATTGTAATGAATGCTAAGGAATTTCATATTCCATAGATGACTTTGTTTTGCTAGAAGGAAATCTCTGGATATATGTGCCTTACATGGGGTTTGCTCTGTATTCAGATGGAAATATTTCATCCTTCAACTTCAAAACATGTCCTTTGCTTATCAGTATCAATTTACAGCACGAGATTACTCTTGCTTGATTGCCTGTTGCAATATAGGAGTAAAATTGGCATCTTTACTGGCAGGCTCTGAAAAATGAAGTGATTATAGTCTTGACAAAGCACTGTGGAAAATTTTGAGCTTCCTGTTGTTTATGTGGGAGGTTTTGTTCTCTGGGACTATCAAACCAGCATGTTTTAAAAGCAGTCACTTCACTCAGAAATGTACCATCTAACTACACTATAAAGTACAAAATTATAATCTCAGAAGAAGTACAAGTTTTATACAGAAAGCTTTCAATTACTTAAGTATTTTACTACAATCATTTGCTTCTAACCATCTTCTTGAAAAGATTTTCAGATACTTATGTATAAAGAATAAATTATAAAACTTGAAACCAAAAATTCTGTCAGTCATTGTGAATCGTAGTGTAGGTTGTGATGAGATTATACATTTAAATAAGTGCAGGAAAGACCACCAGTGTTTCTTATGAAGAGGGAAGTGAATGAATGAGGGAAGGAAGATTAGAGATAATGTATATAAAAAAATTTTAGATTGCTCTACAGGAAGGACTACCAAAACAGACTAGAAATAACAGAGATTTGAATGTTAAGATCGGATATAATATTAATACAGGTTTTGAAATCAATACTTTTTGTGCTATAAGCCATAACTACAAAATAAGATTGACAGATGTATGCTAATTGAAAATCAGAGATACCATTTATTGAGTATAAAAGGTTGGGTATTCTTTTCTTTTCTGTGTGACAGATCCACCAGCTTTTGAACTTTTCAGTTGTAGTCTTTCCAAATACAGAATACAGGAAAGGTAAACTAGCCTGTTGACCTGCCAGATTACATTTATTTGCTGAAAAAAGAAGAAACACTAGCTATTTTGTCATGTTGACTGGTCAGATGTGTTTTTAGAGAGTATTTAGACATTTTGATAAGAAGTCCTGAAGTCACACTGTAACACTACAAGGAACGTGTTTTCTGTTCTTTGTAAACTGGTAAAAAAGTCATGCCTGGTAACTTCTTCTAGGACAAGAGAGAATGGCCTCAGGTTGCACCAGTGGAGGTTTAGGATGAACATCAGGAAAAAATTCTCGAATGCAAAGGTTGCCAAGGCCTGAACAGGCTGCCCAGGAAAGTGGTTGAGTCACTATCCCTGGATGTATGTAAAGATATTCAGTGGTGGACTTGGCAGTGCTGGGTTAATGGTCAGACTTGTTGATCTTAAAGGTCTTTTCCAACCTAAATGATTCATAATTTTGTGATCTAATCTGGAAGTATAAGATATTTGCCTAATAGCACTAATATTACTTTTCTAGAGCTCTCTTAGGAAGGTTGATGGCACCTGCTCTGCTTTAAGCCTGCCAGAGAGAGTGTTGTCAACTCTAACATGGTACTGCAATAAAAGACCAAGGTAGCTATGGTCCGTGAAGCCTGTGAAGCCAAAAAAGCCAAATTACTTTTGAGATATCTTCAGACAATGAGACTTACACTATCATTAGATTATCTTCAGTAACTTCAGTAAAAGAAAACAACAAAACCATTTGTTAAGTCACATCAGGCTACTGTCATCAATGGTCATAAAAATACATTTGAATTACATTGGCCATTATTTTATAAACAAATCTCCAGTTTTATGAAATAGTCATTTCCTGGTTTGATCAATACAGAAAAGGTAGGGTAATAAACCCAGCTTTTACATTATCTTTGGCCAAATGACTGTTTTCTGAATTTCAATGGCATACCATTGATTAAGGATAATTTAAACTCTTTCATAAATACTTTACTTTATTCAGTTTTGCAAAAAGAAAAAAATTCAAAAATATGTGACAATTTTAAAGTAAGAAAAGATTTGTAATTTCCAAATAATATATAGTTTTATTTTAATAACAAAACTGAATCTTACTGAAATGTATTTGCTCTCAATTACCCTTTGAAAGAACATTTTCTGGGAATTATTTTTTTCTTCCTGGTTGATTTTCTTACTGATTGGCCTAAAACGATGCAATCAAAATCTTCAGTGGTTCTGAAGGTCATCTCTGATCACCTTCATAAGTTCCTCTAATAAATTTTTTTCTTTTTTTAAATAGAGTTAGAACGCCACAACCCACACTGAACTTGGATATTGGGGTTTATTAAAGAAGCAAGGAGATTAGAGTTGTTACCCTACTAGATTATGACTTACATTCCCTTGCTTGCTCCTTTCAGCATTACAACTGGTAGGTCTCAGCCTCTCATCCTAGCAGGGAGGTCTCTGCTGGCCAGAGAAGGCTGGTCATAAAATTGTGTTGGATCATGCTTGGATTGCCACTCTTTGCAGTTACC
The DNA here is from genome assembly GCA_013400975.1 of Atrichornis clamosus. NCBI lineage: Eukaryota > Metazoa > Chordata > Aves > Passeriformes > Menuridae > Atrichornis > Atrichornis clamosus. Next base: position 71,061 of record WBMZ01009059.1, on the reverse strand, counting down.
AGTCTCAGGTGTAACCAGCCAGAGACCCTCAGCTTCCCCCTATATTCATCTATATGTGTCTTCCCCAGTTTCACACCTTTCCTTCAACCTTCAGGATCTTTTCTCCAGCCAGTAGCTTTACCACTTTCTTTCTAGGTCCCCTCTTTTCAGGACCACTTCTTGGTGAACGCTTCTCTTAGGCTCTTGTTCCTAGTGTTCCAAATCTATTCAGACAGTTTTTAAGTGCACAGACACAATGTATGATCAGTTTCCCAACTGGTGTTTCTGATTCATATATCTTCATTATTTGGAGGATTCAGGACAAGATCCTTGATTTGTCAATATTTGTATAATTATTCCTAAACCTAGATTTAGTGAATTTTAAGGCGGGAAAGGACAGAAGTCCTGCACCTAGGGAGGAACACCCCTATACACCAATACATGCTGGGTGGCAGTTGTGTGGAAAGCAGATTGTCAAAAAGAACCTAGAGATCCTGGCGAACCCCACGTTGAACATGAGCAAGCAAAGTATCCCTGTGGCCAAGAAGACTAATGGTATCCTGGCCTACATTAGGCAAAGTGTAGCCTCTGGGTTGAGTGAGGTGATCCTTTCCCTCTTCTCAGCAGAGGTGAGGCCACACCTGGAGTACTGTGTCCAGTTCTGGGCTCCTCAGTACAAGACAGGCACATAGGAGAGAATCCGGCCACTAAAATAATTAAGGGACTGCAGCATCTCTCATATGATCAAAGATTGAGAAAGCTGTGACTGTTCAGCCTGATGAAGAGAAGATGTAAGGGGAGGGCCTTGTCTCTGTGTATAAACACCTGGAGGGAGGGTGCAAAGAAAGTGGAGCCAGGCTCTTTTCAGTGGTGTTCAGTGACAGCAACAGAGGCAATGGGCATAAACTGTAACACAGGAAGTTCTCTCTGAACATCAGAAAACACAGTGAGAGTGACTGGTCACTGGCATAGGTTAACCAGGGAGGTTGTGGAGTTTCCCTCCTTTGAAGTATTCAAAAGCCATTTGGACATGGCCCCGGGCAATCAGCCCTACATGGCTTTAGATGAGGAGTTGGACCGGGTGCCCTTCAGTGGTCCCTTCCAGCATCACTATTTAGTGTCTCTATGATTCTGTGACTTTACACAATGGCTCTGTGTCTAAAGGTTATCCTATTTGAATATGAAAAACAAAAACAATGTTATTGCATTTTCTATCAGAAAAAATGGAGAAGAGAATAAAACAGTAATGCAGAAAACAATTCTGAAGCCTTAAGGACATAAACAATGAGGACTATTTTTAGGTTTACTCTTTCTTACAAGGTTTTTGAAAAATTGTGACATCAACATTTTAAAATAGATGCCACTGAGATTAAAGGTGGATATTTTAGTTTCCCTAATGCCTAAATTTCAAGAATCTGAGAATGTATTTGTAAATTTTTGAAAGAGCTATGTAGCACTAAAAAGAGAGTCAGAGTAAGAATATTAGGACTGTTTAAATAATTACATCTGATTACATCAGAGAGTGAAAAATTTTCAAAACTTTATTGACAGACACAGTAAGAAATGTGAGGAAATGAGTGAGACCCTATGCCTTCAGCATACCTTAGCTGGTATGCTGAAGGTGTTGAGGTAGGGTATGAAATTGTAGTTTGAGTTTTGAAATAAACTCTTGACTCTATGTCACAAATATTACAAATGGTCCCTGATGACTGCATTACTGGCCTAATTAATAATTCTAAAGAGAAATTGAGTCCTACAGGTAAAATCTCTCTGACATAGAAGTTCCCATGAAATTCAACATTTTGATAACTCAGTGTATTCTAGTAAATAACATTTTCTTTGGACAGTTTCCAACTACCTGCCTAAAACTTACACAGGAGATTTACTTTTTTTATTTGTTCCGGAAAAAACTAAACACAACAACACAACAAGAACTGTTTGAATTCCAGCATTTTTATCTTACATTTTTGCACTTGAAAGAAAGCTTAGTCAAAAGTCTAGAAAGGCCAGAATAATAAAAATGACCTAAAAAGAAGACAGGAGTCTTTGTCAGCCTAATGAATCATAGCTTTGAAGAAAATAAGGCAGTATTCAGAACTGTAAGTTATTTGTGTCTTTCTTTTTACTGGCCTGGAATTTTATTTTTTATTTTCATCTTATTGAGTATAAAAAGTAGTCTTGTATGTGTAAATTGATATAATGCCTGCAAATTTTAACACAGCAGGTAAGTAGGTTATGCGAATCCACTTATGAAGTATGAAGATGTACACAACACACAACCACAGAGGGCATATTAAAAATATCTAGTGGAGTAGAATTTTTCCTCCATTTGCATTTCTTTTTTAGGCACTGGGAGATTCCTTACCACTTTTGGCAGGGAGGTTGGGCCTACAGCCATAATATCCTGAGAAGACAGACATAAATTATTTCATGCCCTATTACTTCATAAAATAAGGCAGAACATCGAGATCTCTTCAGGAAAAGAAGCAACATCTTTCTGCAGAAGTGTAGAAATAAGTCAAGTCTTTGTTGCCTGAACAAACATTACAGTCTGGAAAGTCAATGAGTTAGAGTTCCATGAAGTTCTAAATTGACTTGCATGCAATATCTTGAATTTCTTCAAAAGGAAGACACAAATGTTGAAAAGTCTGTGAAGACAGCTCTTTACTATTAATTTCTTAAAATTTCAAAGTATCCTTTGAAGAATATTGCTTGAAAAATTTTAAATTATTTCACTTCACTTTCTTCATTCATATTTATTTATTTCTTCATATATGCATGGTCTTCCTGTAGAGATATGTACAGAAGATAGAAGGCACAGAAGTACACTGCAAGGCTTTTGCTACTTCAGAGATGAGTAACAGATGGATGCATTCTGAAAGTACAATTGCAACATTTTTCATAAAAGTCCACAGAAGGCTTCAACTGTCAGTTGTTGAGCTACAGGATTTAGTAGAATGGGTTAGGAGCCATCATTTGCTGACAGGTCATAGTACCTTTTCTCTTCAGTTGCCAATATATTTTAGAGCTTTTATGTGCTGTAACATCTTCTGCAGAGTTGTCAAAACAATGCTAATGCCCGAGCACAGCTTAGGTCAAGTAATCTCTACCTCTCATCTTTGTCAAATGAGCCATATATGCTGGCACAGATAAGAAATGTTGAAAAGCTAAACCATAAAACATTCAGATGGGTGATTGGTATTTCTGAAGTGCCTGACTACCATCAACATAAAAGGGAGCTGCTCCAGGCTGATCATTTCTCAGTACACTGTCACCACTACAGAGTAAAGGCAAAGCTTCCAGTTAGAATAATCCTGAAGCTTTTTTTTCTCACACAGTTAAGCTGTACTTCCAAACAAGAAGCCAAAAGAGTAGAACAAATATTCACTACTCTGTTGTCATAATTTTCCTCTCTCCCCCAGCCATTGGCAGCTTTATTCTCAGAAGCTTTCATAACCGTATTACATAAGAATGATTGAGTTCAGTTTTCACCCAAGATTTTGTCTAATCACCTTTCAGAAGTGATTTGTATCTCTGACCTTCCTAGCATCCCGAAAAAGATATTCTGGGTTTCTGAACCAATTTATTACTTTCACAAGATTGTGCTTCCTATGTTATAAGACATCAAACTATAGTTGAAATCTAGAACAATTTAACATTTATCTCATTGGACATTGTTGTATGATTCAGAATACAGACCTTTTTTTTTTTTTGTGAGCTCTAGTTGAAAAAGAACTTAGGTGTGTAGAAGGTACAAAGAAACAACATGAACTTTCTATAAGTGGTTTGGCTTAATATGTATTGATGTGCCCTGTCTTGTGTGCCCTATCTTGTTTAGTTTTCCGTGTGCTAGAAGTGATTCTACATAGCTGCAATGCAAGTCAATAATATTTCCATCTCTAGAGATTTTCATCAGACTCCACAATACAAATGTGGATGGATCTGATTCCTTCAAGCCTGTTTGCTCAGCTACCTAAACAATTAATAATTCTGATTAAACAACTTGCAATGAAAAAGAGTTTTTCTGGTTTTTGGTTTTTTTCTTTTTTGAAAAAATATTGATTCCCTGAAGAGCAAATATCTAACTGGAAGTTAATTTATGGTGAAAAAGACAAAGATCTAATAGGGTGCCAAAAATTCTAAGGGCAAAGGCAGCCATTAGATGTGGGATGATCAAGTTTCTGGTAGTTTTTCACTACAACTTTATTTTTCAAAAACACTTTGGTAGTTTTGAACTCCCCATCCTCCAGTAAGTACCTGAAATACTACACTATTTGTTGTTTACTGTATTTGGCAATTTTTCTTGCAAGTCATATGACAGATGTAAAACCAATAATTTTAGGAATTCTGACAATTGTGGTTGCATTCCAATATTTGTTGATTAACAGTGAAATGTTTTGTAGGATTTGTATGTATTAAAATGTATGTATTTCCCTACACATTTCATCAGTTTCTCATTTTATCAGAGAACCAGTGGTGTGAATTCCCCATATCAGGACCTGTAAAATATTTTACAAGATAAATTCAAAATTAATATTATATATATATGTGTGTGTATGTGTGTGCGTGTGTGTGCATACATAAAAATATTGTAAATTACAGTCCATGCCAATCAAAACAAATAGAAATTATTAAGCTGGATTTAATTTTTCCATATATATACATAAATATATGTGCATATATATATATGCACATGGGAGAATGTATTGTGTCTGTATGTAAGTGTAAATCCTTAAAATCTTTTCATTTTAATAGGGCTAAATAATCTGCTGAAAAGCAGTTTCAATGCAATTTTTTCAATGAAGTTTTAACTCATTATCTTATTACTGATTCTCTTGAAGAATAAGTTCAGATCCTAAAGCATGATTAAAATATAAGGAGATATGATAAATTTTGAATGAATACATACTTCAGGATGTTTATGTCCTTTCAAAGTTAATGAATGAAAATCAATCCAGGCTCCATTGCTGAGCAGCTATTTTTCACCCCCAACAGAGCTGCAAATACTTTAGTCAGTAATAATACAAGAACCAATAACATTTTTAAATGCTAAATCAGACAAGTAGATTTTAAATTCAGCCCCAAAGCTAGAGAGTGATATTTTACAATTGAAAGACAAAACTCCCTTCCAGGCTTAGAAATCTCCAGGGTTAAGGAAAAAGACATAGGTTCAGGACTAAAAGGTCAAGAGAATGAATGCTGACAGTCTTAACAGCTGGGCTGGATTCTCAGTTGGATATTACAGCTCCAAATCAAATGACATTTGGTGGCATTTTTTTAGTTTGTTTTCTTGCAAGACTAAATTGACTCTTTAAGTTAAAAGTATACATTGAAAATGCATAATAATATTAGATATGAACTATTCTGTTGTACAGTTATGTGGAACTAGCAAAAATGTTTAATTCTTTGAATAAGCCATGAGATTAGAGCTGGTTAAAAAACACTGTCAGAAAATGCAGTATTTCAGGGAAATATTAAATCATATCAACAGTTCATATGGACATCAAGAAACCAAATAATTCAGTTTCCTATGTCTTCCAAATAAATTTAGAGTGATTTTCCAAGGCTCCTACAACTCATTTTACAAATTTCTGCTGCTCTCCATCTGCTGACTTGTTTGTCTCTCCAATCCTGTGCATACCACAGCTGCTCCTCGTGTGAAGCAGCCAAAAAACCCACAACACTGGTGGGCAAAGCAGCCTTCTCAGCTGACCTGGAGCAGAGGTCCCAGGGAGGCAGACAACAACATCCCCAGGTGTCAGGGCACCAGCTTGACCAGGTTTGCAGGGCAATCCAGTATTTAGCTAAATGCTTTTCACACGTGAAGGTTTCAAGGTTCCCTTAGCAACTGGCTCTGTTGCCTTTTGGTCTGCAGATTTGACTAAGCATCTCCTAAGCTTTCCAGATGTCTAGAGCAACTCCCTTCCGACATAGCTGTCCGTCTCCTTGCCAGGATCACTGGACTATTGACATCCCAAAAAGGTAGAAATAGTTTTCCTGGAAACAGTACAATCTATTAGCAACTCTAGAAACTACTGTCTAGTGATTGAGTACTCTTCTTGCTGACTCACAGAGCTCACTTAGCTAATGTGCTGGTTTGCAAAAACCTTGTAAGAAAGCAATTCATTAAAGAACAGCTGGAGAAATTTGGAAACTCAGTGCAATTTTGTGGGATTTCAGTTCCACTAAATAAAACCGAATACTTTTTAACTTTTCATGTTTTGAATCAGGTCACAGCCATTTGTAAATGTAATGTATGTTTTGCAGGTCAAACATTTTGTTTCTTAGGCAGCTCATGCCAGAACAAGCTTATTAATGACTTTGCAGAGCTATTCCTAAGAAAAAAGAAAAAAACAGTAGGAGAATTTAAAATTATAGGTTTTTTGTTTCGATTTGGTTTATTTTTAGTAAAAATTATGTAATTAGCTGCTTGCACTGATGAGAGTTAGTTACTTTTCAGTAGATTCACTTAATGGTAATTCTGCTCCTTTTTACCAGTCATTCTGAAATAGATTAAGATAAACATACTAATTCTCACACTTATATTTTCTTTCACCTTCTTTCAGAAAAAAATTTTGTCTAAGATTCTTACTCTATCAACATTAGGCAGGATTTACTGTCAATACTTCTGGTTACCACTGTGTGGTTACTGATTCTTTACCTCTCCCCCATGGGATACCAAACTGCTGGATATTCCAATTTTATGTCCGGGGTCTTAGAAACATTAACTATACTACTCTGACTGTGCAGCCTGACGTCTGGTGCACTCCAGATCTTAATTCTAATTGCCAGTATCACTATATTTAATTAGTTGTCTGAACTCCAATTGACGACTATCCTAACCTGCCTTTTTATCTGCTACACTTGGTACTGTAGCTGCTTTCTGGGAGAGACATCAAGCTGTTTTATCTAGCCATCACTAATCATAAGGTGGTTTCTATGGACAAATGGATACATTTAGGGAACATAAACATCTGCTCAAGTGTTCTGATAAGCTCAGCACCTCTTTGCCTGTATTGATCATGGCTACAGATAGCATTTGCTGAGATGAGTACTATGCTGAATAATTTGTCCCAGAGTTCATAGCAGATACAAGTGCAAGATGAACCTTGTTGCTTGTAAATTAAGTCTTCATTATTAAACCATCTTTCCACTTTGTCCCTGTATTGTTTCCAGTCTCTGTGTTTTCTAATTAGTCCTTATTCCTACTTCTTCAACAAATTGTACCCAATTTAAGGAGACAGTAACTTCCTTAGAGTCTTTAGGCAAACCCTAGGGTCGTTGCTAAACATTTTCAATGATTATTGCAACATGGTAAGGCTATTAATCTTTTAACTTTTAATAGTATGCATATCCCTAGTTAGTTTCCCAGGATACAGTTAGTTTTCACTGTTCTATGCTCACTTGTTTCATTCACTGCTTCACTGACATGTAACAACAGCCACCGAGAGAAATTCCAGCAATCCCCTTGCCTCTGAGATGTGAATATATTGGTATATACTTTTGTCTGTGAAAAGTAATGTTCTAGGAGAATGTGTACAGCTTTAGTGCAAAAACCCAGGTGGCAAGACCCCCCACAGTATTCAGGCCAGGATATTGTAGCAAAGATCCTAAATTTTATTTTTATCTACTATTCAAGCATGCGCCAAAATAATTTACTGCTGCTTTGCACCTTTTGTTCAGGTCGGGAACAGATCGGGGGGAACGAGGTCGAGGTACAAGGTGACCTTCCAAGAAGGATCCCTTGTAGAGCCGCGCCCGGGGGGTTCGCAAACCCCTGCACTTACACCAAGCACTCCCTGCAGGGTGGATGCAGGTGCGCACACACACTCACGATCCAAGCGAGCCGATGGAGACAAAGAGGCAGGAGGGGTTCTCTGTATTGGGTTCTGAGACGTTTAATGGGGTTCCACGCATGAAAGAGTCCAGGGACAGAGAACCCTGAGATAGGGTCTTACCACATATTTTATACCAGGGTAAAAAGGGGAGGAGAGAGCATCAGGGTCCAATGGGGTGAGGGTCCAGTGGCGGAGATAAGGTGGGGTGACATGGGGAGAACCAATTGAGGAGGGAGAGGGGAGGAGAAAGGGAGCCGGAGCCAATGGGATGTTGAGGGAGAAGGGACTTTCCAAGGGACTTTCCAGAACAGGGGCAGGGCAAGTAACATAACCAACAAGGGAGATTAACATAAAGGGGCGTACACCAACCAGGAGAGAAACCATTACATTAACTCATGGGGAGAACCAAGGCAAAACCATAAGATGCACCAAAGGCAGGGAGAACCTTGCAGCAGTGGCATTTTTAACTGCCGTAAAAGTTTATTTGATTTAATGGGTTTTTTCAGACATTAAAAACCAGTTTAGCTGTCAGAAAAATATATTGTGAGTAAATCTATGTGGGAGAAAAAAGACCTGTTAACAGAACAAATACTGCATTTGCTACAAATTTTTCCACATTTGAAATGCACCTTCTTAAAAATCTAATCAAAACAAAACAAAATAAAAGAGAGAACATTTTTGAATGTGCACTACAATGTATACATATTTCTATAGACTTTCACTTAAAACAAACACATAAGTATTAACACCTCCCCCCAGAAAACCCCCTCTATTTTTTTTTAATCACCATAAAATTCAATGTTTCCTCTTTTCCCATTACCTGTGACTTCACCTGAGTAAACTAAATATCCATTTAGATAAGGTTCATTCCTGCTAATGACACCTGTAACCCTCCCCTTGCCCCCAGTGATGCAGTCACTGCTTCACAGAAGGCCACAAAGTTGGTCAGGCAAGACTTGCCCTCCGTGAAGCTGTGCTGGCTGTCCTGAATCACCTCCATGTGCCTTAGCACAGCTTCCAGGAGGATCTGTTCCATGATCTCCTCAGGCATAGAGGTGAGGTTGAGAGGTTGGTAGTTCCGAGTCGTGCTTTCTGCCCTTTTTAAAGATGGGTACAATGTTTTCATCCTAAAATATTACTGAAAAAAGCTATTAATGAGTGGCATGGATTTTATGATGCCAATTTTCTTCTTGAAAATAAAGGGAAAAGTCATCAATTGAGTAACTGTTTATTCATGTAGTAATACTTTCTCTCAAAATCCACTTGTTAAACCTGGCCCTGGATGAAGATTAAGAGAGTTTACTCCTTTAAGATTCTACTTCCTGAACATGTGAAGTAATTTCACTGCTTTGAGCAACAGTAATTAATTACAACACACCTAGGTGTCACTGTCAGATATAATAGACTCATGCTATTAAAAACATGGGTCTGGAGGGTGTAGATCTTTTAAATCAAGTATTTCTTGTTTAAGATAATGTCCCATCACTAGCTCTCATAAGAACATATCAGTGCAGCCTCAAATAGTTTAATCTTTTATGTGAAAGAAAATATTTTGCTTAATCTTGAGAACTGTCTCTTGAATACAAGTTACTAATCTTCCAATAAAATTATCTTTTTACGAAACTCTACAGATATTAATCAGACTGACACGCACTCCATTCAGAAAGAATGAGTAGAATCATAAGATCATAGAATGGCTTGGGTTGGAAGAGACCTTAAAAATTGTCTAGTTCCAACCCCATTGCAACGGGCAGGGATACCTTCCCATAAACCAGGTTGTTCAAAGCCTCATCCAGCCTGGCCTTGAACTCTGCCACAGTTGAGGCATTCACAACTTCTCTGGGCAACAGGTTTTGGTGCCTTACTACCCCCGCAGTAAGGAACATGATCCTAACATTTAATCGAAATGTATTCTCTTTCAATTTGAAGCCACTGTCCCTTGTCCTATCAGTACAGTTCCTAACAGGAAGTCCCTCTCCAGCTGCCCTCTAGGCTCCCTTCAGGTACTGGAAGGTTGCTGTGAGGGCTCCTTGCAGCCTTCTCCAGGCTGAACAGCCCCAGCTTCCTCGGCCTGTCTTCACAGCGTAGCCACATTCCTTTTGATGCTGCCCAGAATACAGTTGGCCTTCTTGGCTGTGAGTGCACATTGCCGTCTCAGGCCTTTTTTTGTCAACCGAAAGGCAATCAAGGAACTGAAAGATAGACTGAGTAACCATTATATGACCCTGGGTCACAAATTGAGCTGCTGAAGTAGAAGGCATATGGGGTACCTAGCAGCACTAGAACACTTTCACATTACTAAGAAAAGTATTGTCACTCAAGATAAAATATAAAAGTACAGGCTCCATTTTTCTTGCCTTAGCTTGAAAAATGTAGCTAAGGATGTAGAGAGCAAGGTAGGAAAGAGTTATACACTGTTAGCATCTTACTGGAAGTCTTGAGACAATGGGTAAAGACATTTGGTTTTACATCCTATTTAATAGTAGAATATATTTTGTTTCTTTGAGGTTATAACACTTTTCAATACCCACAGTGTTGTAGCTGAGGAGCAAAGTGATTTCAATGTATTTCTTTTCATCTTAGATGCTTGGATGATTTCCTCAAATGGTTTTATTTTTCCTTGCGCAGATGCAAATTATATTTTTCAAAATGAGTTTGACAAATTTCCAGATCTGATTAAGTGTACTTTACATTTATCCAAAAGAAATAACAGGACTCCAATAAGAGTAAAATAACACAGAATCAGGGCACTCTTGGATACAATGAACCATAGGACAAATAGTCTGATGCCGCACATTGTACATGAAAGTGTAGTCTTTAACAATCTGTCCATGTTTACAATAAACTAGCTGAACAATGTAAAGAATCCTCTGGAATGAAAAATATATTTTTTTTCAAAATTACTGGTCATCCAACAGAAATTAAATAATCATAACAGGTCACAAATAACAACACACTTTGGACCTACGAGTAGAAATGAAATAATAGAGAAAACTGATTCCCCAGATCTCCTTATAAGAAGGAAATCTATAATGGGCAAAAAAACCTGCCTTGGCATAAAATTCTCTTCTCAAATAATTTTCTGGGAAATTATGGAGTTTGCTATATTATATCTACGTCTTGTGCCTTGCCAGTTCCAAGGGACAGTGCACTGTTTCTATCAGGATGTATACCAGCAATCTCCTGTCCTAGAGGCTGTCTACAGATACAGACAGTCTTAAGACTGATTCCCTATTTTCCACAAGACAGATTAATCTCCTCTTATATCACAAATATCCCTTTTGGTGTCAGTCTCCACAATTTTTATATTGTTCTGAGTACTGCCCTTTGCAATGAGAAGATCTAAGAGCACTAAGATATTCTGGTTCTGACTACAATACTTCCTAAATATAAGAAAACATGAGATGTAGTGGGATACACAGATGCTCACTACCTTTAAATGACAGATCATGGTGGTAATTCAATTTACACTTGTGCTAGAGACAAGCTGAGTAAGTCTAAGTCACATTGACTACCCAGCTAAATATCTGTTGACTATAATGGGAGCTTAAACAGGTAGCTCACCCTCATATGTGGAAACACAGATTTTGCTGTCTTAATGCTAAAATGAACCATTCCATTGTAGGTGTCTCAAGTTGGACTTCTGGAAAGGCAAGGAAAGAAAAAACATGCACTGTTTTTTAACCTGGGTTCATGTGATGATAAGTGTAACATTTAGAAACAGTCATGTAATTTATTTGCATTTTATTTGTTCATAACGTGAACTAAAGGATGGAAAGCCCATTTTTAGAAGCTATAAAACTGAAACCACACCCGTAGCTCACAACAGATTTTGAGTGAGATTCTATATCTAAATATAATTTTCTCACTCTTTGAAACAGGAGTGAAACTAGTACAGGATGTCAAAGGAGAAGTATGGAAATGAGCGAAAATATATCCTCTGAAGGCCTCTGAACTATTTTTATTTCTTCCTGCCAGGGGCTGCAATCAAACAATGCACAATGAATATTCATTATGGAGCTGAGTAATCGATTCTATTATTTGCTTTTATACATTTCACAAAACTAAGTTCAGAAGAGGAAGACACATCTGGTTGGATGATGAAGCAATGTCTCTCTGACTCTTTCACTTCCAGAGTGCTGACACAAACAGTATTCAGGAAATGAAACCTTCCTCAAGTGTTCAAAAACTAACATGAAAGACCATTTTTGCTGTTGTAAATAACTTACTTTTTTTTTTTTTTGCTGACAGCAATGGAAATGTGCTTATTTATGTTATTGAATATCTGATCCTTAATAATTTGCTTTAAGAGGGCTAGATTTCATTCTATTTGTGGCATATTCTGTTTAAAATGTTGTGATATACATCCTTTTCACATTTTTTTTATTTATACTTTCATGTTACTCTTACAAAACAGGTAACATTTAATGAAAATTGAAAGGAAGTAAGTCTTGGGAGGTTTATCAAAAGAAGTGAAGAAAAAGGTAGTATAAAAATTGTGTTTCAGTCTAGAAAGAAGCTGAAAGGCAGAAAGAGAATTTTTTTTTTATTCCTACTGGTTACATCGGCTGCTACCACATGAACGGCTTCTTTTTCATATTCTTGTAGCTGTGAGCAAAACTGTCATGGGAAACCGCCTTAAACATTTTGCTTATTCAAAAGTACAAAAGCTTCCCAAACCTTCTTTAACTTTACAGGTCTCACAGGAGTAGAACTCTTTCAAAATGTTATTTTCCACCTGTGTTCTCTAACTTTTAGAACATTAATCCAAATCCTAGTGTTCTTCCATTGCTGCAATGCCAGTGTCATTTTAAGTACTTTCTGTACAGCATGATTTTCATTATATAGCTTCCCTCACTCTCATATGTTATTCACAGCAATAAAGGCAATTTATGTGGCTCCTTTGTTTAATAGCAAACAGGTATTATTAATTCATGATCTGTAATACTAAGATGGAATCTTATAAACTCACAACAGAGAAGACTGGTGCTAACAAATATTTACACTAAAATTATTAGGCGATTAGAGCATATAGAATGTGATTGGTATTTCTTCCTATAGTTAAGGCATAGTAGAACACAATCAAGAATACTTAGAAACACCACCTCCATCATTTAAGAATGATTCATTATGTTCTTTGTCTGAGTGAAAACAACTTTTGAATATAAATGCCCTAATTTCTGCTTAATCAACAAACAGTTCCACAACACACACACGATGATATAGACAGTTTTCAAGTTTATACCTTCATGAACTCATGTGCCTCTGTAGAATAATCTAGAAAACAATTTGTTGAAAGAAGCAATTTAAGTAGTGATATGATTTTCAGAGGAAAACTAATTTCTTAGAATTAACTTTTTTGTTCCCACTGCAGAAGTTTATTTGCTTGTTTATTTTGCCCCTTTCTTTGAATGCAGACTTACATGTTCTTAACTTTGACAGTAGTTAATTTGCAGATGTTTTCAAAATGTGAGCAATGTAGTGTAACTAGTATTTCTCTGTGGGCTTGCCAATAGAATATATGAAATCAGTAGATGGGGAAGAAAGAAAATAAGTCAACAGAGACTTCATGCTCTTGGTTTATTGTGTGGAGTGGGAGCTCTTTTTTTTTTTTAAAAAAGGCAAGATTTGTGCTAATTTTGCAAGTTTCTCTCCCCTACCAGCAGGAAAATATAAAAGCTATTGGATATGTTGCCTTTTGAACAATGGCTAAGTGCATTTAGAGTTTAGTCCCCACAGGTTAAGTAATAGGTATTTGAGCCTTCTCTCTCATTTTTCATTAATGTAGTGAACTTGTGTGATCACGAGCAAAAGTAATCTTTGATAACATAATATAAAAGATGTAGGCAGTTTGGCTTGGTATCAGATAAACATTTACTCTGGAAAAGCATGTAAATCAGAGGAATCACTATTTGTGAGTCTTGGCCCTGAGCGCGCTTAATCAGCCAGAATTTTCTATTAACGAATTTTGAATAGTCGTGACAAAACTAATTACTTTAAAGATGGGCAAAGAGTTTTGGCAGGAAAAGACGTGACATTTTATAATGGTAAATAATATCTCTCCTTCTCAATATGCATCACTGCTGTACTATGTGCCATGCATACCAAAAAGGAATGGGCTATGCATTAAGTTCATCAAATAAGAATTTTAATGCAAACGTTTTTCACAGTTCTAAAGTCTTCTAGTTATTCTTAACAAGAAATTTATAGGTTTGATCTCATGATCTCATGTTTGAGGTTTTTTGTTTGTTTTCTTATTTTGTGGCTGGATTTTTTTTTTGTTTAGTTAGTTTTTACCTAAAGTGGAGGTGAATTCAAGGAGAACAACAACGGATTAGAGAATAAAGCACTGTTCAGGATTTGCTGCAAGACAATTGCACTGTTTATCTTAGCTTTACCTCTCACTTGAATCCAAATTCTTCCAGGTCATCTTCTCCGCTTTTAAATACAACATAAATCAAATTATTAGTCTTGCTATACAAACACATTCCTGAGGTTTAAAAAAAGCATATGGATTGTGTTCCATAGGATTGTTTTCCTTAAATCCTCAATGCTTTTGCTCCCAGTCTGTAGTTGAAGGATATCAGCATTTCCTTTGTATTATCTAGTCATATTTCAGATTTGAAGAGGGGGAGTAACCACTTAGTAAAAGGTAGAATTTGCAGGGGTTAGAAATTGATATGATATCACTTGACATTTCCAAGCTATGGCATATGAAACATTAAATAATAGCTATGATAAAAATTATTATTATCCAAAGCCACAAGAAGATTTTGTACGAGAACTCAAAAGTGCCCAGTTCCCTTCTTTGTTTAAATTGTTATAACTTGTCATTTCCTCTTTTGTAATGATAATGGACATATAGCAATTTTCATGCTAGAATTGTAAAATATTTTAAAACTAAACACAGTATATAATTGATGTGAGATAATGTAATGTTCTAGGGTTATAAAAATAGGGAATCTTTTTGTAGGCTGGTATTTAGCTAACCAAAACCAAGTTCTGCAATATTTATAGTGCTGTTCTTTTGTATTGTAGGTAGAGCAGTGTTGATAACACAACAGTGTCTTGGCTAGTGCTGAGCTGTACTCACAGAGCATCAAGGCTGTGTCTCCAACAGTCCCTCCCCAACAAAGAGAGGCTGGGGGTGCAGTAGAGGTTGGGAAGGGACACTGCTGGGACAGCTCACCCAAACTGACCAAAGGCATATTCCATACCCTATGACATCTGCTCAGCAATAAAATCTGTGAGGGGCAAAATTGTTATAAAGGTGCTTCCTCCAAAGCAACCCTAAAGCTCTTCCTCTTTCCCTTAGCTTCTTTTCAATCGCATCCCTAGTTCACGTATGATTTCCTTTTTTCCTGTTTTCTTAGTATTAAATTTACAAGAATTTGTTCATCTTTTTCTCTAGGTTTTTCCAAAGCATTTCTGCTTCAAAACCAGCCCAAGACACTTCTAATGGTGGTTAAGTTTCAGCAATATCAGTCAAAACTGCTTTGTCCTAATAGGATACTTGCAGCAGACTATGTTTATTTAGTGGCTTTCTTAGGCAAAGATATCTTGACTTGTGTCTGATTGTTCTATAGTTCTGCATAAATTTATTATTTTGTTGTAGAACATCATTCAAAATAAAAAATAACACTACTAAATTCAGCAATGTTGCTGTAAATTTCCTCATTAAAAAACAGTGTTTTCCCATTGGCCTTTGGAATCTCTAACCATCAACTACTGTCAAAAGATCTGTCAATTATTTAAAATTAATTATGAAAGCATTTTTCAGATGGCATTGTTAATCAAATTTGACATTAAATGTAATTCAGGGTGAGGTAATTAAACTTTGCATGCTAGTGACACTGGCTAGTCACATGCATACTTAATTTTATTTGGTAAGTTTTAGAACAAAATATAACAGGATTTAAATAGTTCTACAAATTTAAGACAATCTTCATTTTAAAATTCACAAATATTTTTTTCCACTTGAATATAAACTCGAAATGATTGAATTTGCATCTTAAACTGTCTCTCTGTTATGTTAAGATACTTAAATGCAAGCTCTCTAATAAAACTTGCTATGGCCCCTTTGGCCTAGAACAGTTTCTACATTAAAATAAAGAAACAAAATTCAAAGAAAAAAAATTATCTGGAAGAGGATATCTGAGTCTTTTTCCTTTTTACATCCTTACCCACAAAGTTTTCTGGGTCTTTTTGTCTTCATTTTGCCTGAAGATTTCTTGCATTCTGAAAAGTCATTAAAGAATTAAAGAATATCGTTAAAGAACATTGTCTTCCAGTTTTACTAGCATATATCAGACATAAAATTTCTAAACACTACACTTGAAATCTTCAATCAGGAAAATATATCTTTTTCCTTGACATGTTATTAATATCATATACTTAAAATTCTATTATACTTTCAAATGCAAATCTTAATTTGTACCTGTTTATTACTTGGTTCTAGAATCTGTTCTCCACTCTAAGACATATTCTGCAAGGACATAAGTCTGAGATACCTTTATATGTAGAAATTATAGGTAATAATCAGTTGTTATGTTATGAATGAAATTTTAATTTTCAGTTTAATAGAGATTTAGTTTATATTTTTGGATGTCATGCATTTTAACAAATTTTTTACTGTTTACTGTTGTTACAGTGAAGTGAATGTCAATGACCATGAACATTAACACAATAGTTCCACTGTAAATCTAATATTAAAATACAAAGAATTTCAGTATGAATAAAAACTTAATTACAGTCAAATAATTTGATAGTATATCAACAAATTTTATACATTTTCATGTTCATCTTGTCTTGGTGTTCTGATGACTCCTCCTTATTAAGGAGAAAATTATTCAAAACTTACCAAAATTTTCACTTTACTGACACTGATTAGTAGTTATGAACTAGTTCAGGTTAGTGGGATGACCTCTCTGAAACATTTATGTAGGAGGAAGAGCTCACACGTTTAGAAAGCCTCGCACACTGGCACATCTGATTCAGTCCAGTTTACAGTGTTCATCTTCTTTTAGAATTGATTATGGACAGGGTTAGTTGAAGAAAAAAATACTTTTGTGCCACATGTAAGAATAAATTAAACATTAATCTGAATATAAATTACTTTAAGATTATTTAGACAAGCTGTCCAATGTTTCCCTCATCAGGATTTGCTCATCTGACCTTTAATTAATCTGATGAACTCTGTCAGGCTGGGTGCTGTGACCACTTCCCTGGGGAGCCTCTTCCAGTGCCAAGCCACCTTCTGGGTGAAGACCCTTTTTCCTAATATCCAACCTAAACCTCCTCTGACACAACTTCAGGCCATTCCTTTGGGTCCTGTTGCCGGTCACCACAGAGAAGAGATACATTAATTACCACAAGATTGCTTCTTACTTCAACCATTGCAAATAGGAGAGCTGTTAGTCTTTCTCCAAATCCTTCTGAAACACTCTCTTCTATGATTAGAAAGCAAAGTAAATAATTTAACTTACTGTGCATGTGTGTACAAGGTAAAAAATACCTTTTTTTTCAAAAGCAGCTTTTTAATCACTGGATACAGAGTTTAAAATTTCTGTCAAAAACCTTTTCCACAAAAGTATGCACCAGACAACTACAATGAATTGAGAATGCAATTCAAATGTATACACTATGATTAAGCTTAGAAGTAGATTATGTGAAATTAGTTTTGTGACCCTACTTGTAACGTCAGAGAAAAAAGATAACAAATACTGGAGTACTTGAAATATATGGATGATTTTCCCATTCCAATTTTTTGAATCTCCCTCTATGATTTAACCAATCAAATTTTGCACTTGGGAAGATCAGAACCAACTGTCAAGTCAGAAATTCAAGTGTTTTAATGGGAGGTTTAATATTTATATGCCTCCTGATCGTTAGTGGCATGGCACCTCCAGCCTAGATCATTCACTTTGTCTTTGTGTCTGCTGTTTTGGCCTCTTCCTGGGAAGACCAGTCCTTTTCATGAACCACACCCTGGCAAAGATCCTAAGCACTGTATCGATCCCCAACTCAGCCTCTCTACTTTAAAAACGCTCTGCTGCTGAGTTCTGAAGTCATCTCTGGAAACTCTGTTCCCCCCTTTGGAAGAAAGAGAGCTTTGATTTGCAAAGGGGTTATGATTATAATGGATACTCAAATACGCACATACTTGTTCATGTGTGTGTGTGTGTGTGTGTGTGTGTATTTACTGGCATACGTATAGATACTATGCAGAGATCGTTACTATGATTCTTAATTTTTAGCAATTTCTTTAGACACAAGAAATGTATAAGGAATGCCTAAGTAAAGATATTTTAGTAGGAAAAATGAATCTTAATTGCTACAAAAGCTAATATAAAATATCAAGCATGATATTAAGCACATATAAAAGCAATGCTGACTAGAACTTAAGTAACAAAGGAACAGCTTAAGTGTGTACACCAATATGTGTGGGAACATAGGCATGAAATTTTAGAGGAGTTAGAAGATAATTAAATTTTGGGAAGTGTGCAAAGACTTTTAGTGGTCAGATTTGCTGGTAAGTATGCTGATCTTCCAAGCACACAATATTCAGAAACCATTTCCTATACCTGTCCCTTACTTGGAAGTCTGGTCAGAATAACGATGAGCTAAACTTTATGCTCTCAAGCAGCCCTGGGGCTTAGCTTCCATCAATCCTTCATAACTAGCACATTAGTCATCTTCAACTGGAGATGAACTTGAAAAATAGCAGAAATATCTTCCAAATACCATCCAGATGTAGAACTGCCACAGGTACTACTCATGAGAAAAATGTCACTAGGTCTGTTAATCAACATTTTATTTCAACTGAATCTCTTCTGACAACAATGTTTCTGAGGAGAGTATTCAGGCATGATATGAGAAACTCAGTAGCATCTCACTGTAGGTGTATAGGTTATGTCTTGTCATACATGACCTCGGCCAGCCAAGTGCAACATTTTCATCCTTTGCCTCCCTATCGTAAATTCCAACTTTCTGCAAACTGTTTTGATCTTTCTCTAAATTTCACTTCCTTAGATAGAAGTATTTTTCAGACTTACCTTATCAGTACCCCAATGTGTTTACATGTCAGAAAGAAATAGCATATAAATAAGTTCTACTCATCTGTGACAGGAAAATAATTTTCATTAGTTTTGATGGGATTTAGTTTGCCATAGGTAATACACATTTACAAGTTGTATTTTATTAGCACATCACATCATGTTGCAATGAATTACAATTTGTCACATAGTATTAATATTACATTGTATCTGACAGAACATTGCTTGCATCTAAACAAACTAAGTTAGAAAACTTATGGGAATTTTGTGTGTTTTATATGTATCTTCAGCTCCCAAAAGGTAGGGGGAATTTGTTGTTGGTCAACTGAACAGATGACTGTTAATGAATGTTTTGGTAACAGATTGTATGTTGTATTGACTGAAATCTTAGAATTTTTTTCCCATTTTAACTTAATAAAAACATAGAATTAAAAAAAAAGATTAAAAGTTTGTACCAATAAATTCATGGACTCACATGTGATTCAACGCAATTGAATACTTAAATAGTTGTTTAACAAAATGTTTTATCATAGGTGCAGTTTTCTACTGCTTTGCTAAGAGCTTTTTATGAGTGGTAATAAATATTGTTCCTAAACAGGAACTCTGATTCCAAATCTATATATTATTTTGTTGCAAGTAGTCACAGTCTAATTAACTACTGTTTAGTATTTCCTATTATTACTTGTTGCAAAGTGTTTAATATTGATTTACAATAACATTTTCCCAGAAAATATTAACTGCACATAAATTGTGCATATTAACTTCTTCTAAATTATATATTAAAATATTACATATTACATATAAAGAACATAAAAAATTAGCTCTGCCATTCATGAAAATGCCATCAGAATCAAAGCAATTTCACTTCATCTCTCTACATCTTAACAAAAGAGTTACTTACATTCATTTTAAGGCATTTTTTTTTATGATTATAAATTATGAATGTCTTCTTGACCCAACATCTAATTGATCTTCACCACCACTGTTACAATTACAGTAAACAGCTAAAGCTCTCTCACTGTAATTTTTGAAGAAGGAATTTAACAAATGTTTACCTAAATATATAAGTGATTTTGCATTAAGCTGCAAGACCTATCAAGACTAATTTACTAATTAATGATGATGTCTTTTTTATGCATGGAGATTTAAAAACCCTGTTGTTTTGGTTGTTGTGGTTTTTTTAACATTCTTGTTAATGTGGTGAATTGACTTTGGCTGGTAAGTGCCCACTGAGCCACTCTCTCACTCCTCCTCCTCTTCAGAACAGCAGAGAAAAGAAGATAAAAAACTCATGGATCAGGATAAAGTCAGTTTAATGAAGAAAAACAAGGCCACATGGAGAAGTGAAGCAAAGCAAAAAGATTTATTATCTATATCCAATCTCCATGCAATGTCTGGTGTCCAGTCAGTTCCTGGGAAGCAGACACTCAGTATGAACCTTGTCGTGCTTTTTAGCAAACTGACTAAATCACAGGTGTTACTCAGAATTTCTTACATGTAATTCAATGTTTTCTACTAGAACAAAGCCCAAATGTTGCAAATTTATTAATGAAGAGTGGAGGAAAATAAATTTCCTACCATTATAACCATAGGAAAAGAAAGGGCATTGAGTCAAATTAATTTTACTCTTTTGTGTAACCAAAATTTTATAATTGTCAGTAGAAAAGTTGTAAAAAGGTAGCTTTGTACAAATGACACCCTCTTAAAGCTCCCCATTAGCTTATAAGCAGTATAAATTTAAAAACACTTGGAAAATACAGATTTTTATTTTCCTCTCAACAGCATTAATAGAATAGGAAGTTTCCCAGGGCTTTTGGTTGTTTTTCTTTTTTTTAATTGTCAGGTATATTTTTGCCTTTTTCTATTAACTGTCAGTCAAAAAAAATTACTTTTGATAGCTGAGGATTACAAAAATGTCTTGTTTCATGAGGCACTGCTAATATCTAAAATGTGAAGCCTTTTTAAAGTTGAATTAGACTAATACAGCTCTATACCTAGAGTTCAAAAATTTATATGCTTATTTCAATAAGCATAAAATAAAGGAAACATTATAAAAAAGAATATAGAAATTACCATCCCCATATTAAATCTGAAATAATTATGTGTGGTGGTGGTGGATGTCGCCACCATCGCTCCTAAGAAGCAGCCGGTCCCAAAAAGGCTTAAGGTTCAGTGGTGGGACGCTGCCAAAGCTTAGGGACCTTTGATGGTCTCATCCCAGAAATCACCTCCCCCTTCCTGAGTTTAAAGAGATGGTTTTTCCCTATGCTTTAAACACCCTCTCATGTTAATTCACCCTGTCCGTCACTGTACTCACCCTGCCCCTTCCGGAAAGCCCCCTGGAAAGTCCCTTCTCACTCCACGCCCCTTTGGTTCCCTTTTCCCTCCCCTCTCCCTCCTCCATTGGTCCCCCCCAGTCACCCCACCTTTTGTACCACCCCTGGTCCCTCTCCCCATTGGACCCGGTTGTTATCTCCTCCCCCTTTTTACCCCCGTATAAAATGTGGTGTAGGATGCTGTTACAGCGTTCTCTGTCTCTGGATCTTTCGTGCGTTGGACCCCTATTAACCCTCGGAACTCCACACGGAGACCCCCTCCCCGCTCTTTGCCTCCGTGTTTTACTCCGCCTGCGGGATTCTGGAGTGTGTGTGTGCGTGCCTGCACCCACCGAGCAGGAGTGCTTGGGGCGTGTGCCGGGGTGTGCGAACCCCCCGAGAGCGGCTCTGAGAGGGGCGCTCCTTGGAAGGTGACAGCGCACCTTGGGCTCGTCCCCCCTCGCTCTGTTCCTGCCTGAAGACAAGGTGCAAAGTGGCAATTATGCCCAGCAGGAAAGGTGCAAGAATGATTTTTAAATGTTTTAAAATATATTTATTTTGAATATAATGTAAAATTAGAAACTAATTTTTTTTCATAATTATTTTACATTTTTTTGCTTTATTTTATTTAGATTTTCATGAAAAACAAATGCTTACTGGAAGAAGAACATTCATATAAATAAGTTAATACCAGAATATCAGCTACAGTAGACTCGTGACTCAAACAAATAGGGCCCCATTTGTGTGAACAGCCAATAGGCAAGTGACACAGACACACACGCACAGTCCCCTTACTCATCTGGCTTGCTAACCTTGAGAGAGGGGCTTTATACAAAGTTTTTGCTCATTACCAAAACAATTTTTTGATGCAGGGAATCTATAGGAGCAGCCGTAGTTGAGTGATTTCACATGAATAAAGAAAAATTGATTGGTGATGTGCTTATTGAGGACAGCCTTGACTGCAGCTAACATGAGACAGAGCTGTTTGAAATCCTGCGAGAAATGAGCAAGAAAAACAGCAGACCTACAACCAAAAGTCTCTGGAGAGGATTCCAGTTCGTTTGGTGCTCTGCTTGGTGAGATCCCATGGGAGGCTGTCCTGAAAAGCAAAATGGCACCAGAGAGATGGTTGATCTCCAAGGACAATGTCCTCAAAACAGGGAAGGATTCATTCTGATGTGTGGAAAATTGATCAGGTGAGACAGAAAGCCCGTACAGATGAACAAGGAACTCCTGACTGAGCTCAGATGCAGAAAGGAACTGCAAGGGAGGGTGTAGGCAAGGACTGTCCACCTGAGAAGTACCACAGAGACATTGCATGTGTGTGCTGGTTGGAGACTCAAAAGCCAAAATCAAGTGAGAGTTAGCACTACAAGATGTCAAGGGCAGAAAGACAAGTTTATAGAAATTTATTGGTAGGAGAAGGAATGCTGAGGGAACTGTGTGTCTACTGCTTAGTGGGGAGAAGACCTGGCAATGATAGACATCCAGAAAACTGAGGTACTCAATGGGGTTTTGAAAGCTTTGTCCCTGTGTCTTACAGGCCCCTGATCCTACATTCAGGCTTTGTGGAAGTGAAAGTCAAGGCCGAGTTAGAGATCACTTAACCCACTTGGTCTAACACAAGCACAAGATGGTTTGGAATTGCAGATGTTGATGGAGCTGTCTGATATCTTTACAAGTGGTTTTAAAACAGGCAAGAAGTAGAGTGTGGGGAACTACAGTCTAAGCAGTCACACCTCAATTTCTGGATTCAGGTTCAGGCAGTGCCAGAAAGGAAAAAACAACCAGCAGAAATCTAAAATGAGTTATATAGAGAATTTCAATCATACTGAAAACATGTTCAAGATATTTTAAAATTTTTTTTTAAAAGTTTATATATCAGTCTCTGAGATTTGAATAAATTATAAAAAGCACAAAAACACAAATCAGCTTCCTAAGTATCAATTAATAGTTCATTAGCACCAGCAGTGATTCTCCCCAACTAGTTTTCTGTTAACTTTTTCTCTAATTTGTGTTTAGATTTGAGTAATTGGTCTTGTACTGAATGTGGTTTTCTTCAGAAAACCAAAAATCATCTACCAAATGTTATAGACTTTAAGATGAAAAAATCATTTTCATTCAGATAACTGAAAAGCAATTCCTTTTGCAAAAATTTCATATCTATTCTGTGCCCAATGAAAACCCAGTTGATATGGGTACTTTGTTCTTTTGTCTCACATAGTTTTACTTAAAAAGAAAGGGGAAAAAATGTTGCCTTATATCCAAGAAATGCTGATCTGGCATAAAAGTCTCCTTTTAATTTTGCTATCAGTCAGCTTGTCTAGAATTCCTTACAGTGCTTTGCCTCTGACACAGTCATATATAACATGATGTATTTGTACATGACACGTCATTGCTTGGATATGCACTTCATAGTCATGTTATAAAAAATAAAATTACTTCAGTTTTATTTTAGAGCACTAAAGAAATTACTTTCTAATTTTATATGCAGCAAGAAATGCACAAATATTTCTACAAATACATAAAACTGATGCTCTTACTAAATTTACAAAGTTAAGAGCAATTCAGTTTATTGAGACTTATGAATTTATTACTGAGACTGTTTAAGCCATCAGTGCCTACTTCAATTTAGAAGGTTCAATTAAACAAAAGATCAAATCTTTACTACTTTTAAAGAGGGAGAATTAAGCAATACCATTATAGTTCAGATTATGAGAAGGATCCCTCTATTGAATTTCGTTCTGTTCCTTATCAGATCCCTTGGTCTATACTTAACCTGCTACACAGGAAAAATTATCAAAGCAAGAACTCACTAGGTAGAACCTCTTCAAGTAGTCTCCAAATCAACCAGTAAGTGAAATCCAACATTCCATTTTTATATATAATAAAAAACACCCCCAAAATAAAAAAATAATAAAACCCCAACTACCCAACCAATCAAAAAAGCTCCAAAGCATACCAACCCCCCCCCCCCTTCAAACTGATGTCCTTTACTGTATTCTTTGATGCAATATTTCTTATACTCTTGGAAACTACAGCGAGTATCTTCGTTAAGCCAATGACAAGGTGTTTCTTTGGCAGAGAGTTCAAGGGAATGAAGTGGAGATAAGCTTTATTACTCCTTGTTTAAGAAAACACAAGGAACTCCAGGAAGCATAACATCTGCTCAGAAGGACTGCTTGCACAGCAGGTATTGCCCTTCTTCAGTCTGGGGACTGGGGACTCGGCATGTGCGTGAGCACAGCTGCCTCACTCTTGTCTGCCATACACTGTGTAGATCTATTCTGAACAACCTGAATGTGCAGGAACAGGTTCAAATGTGGGAACCAGTTACTTCTCACACTTAATTGGGCACTGAAAGTTGCCATAAAGGACAGCAAAATGCACAGCATTATCCCATAGGACATCATTGTCCCAATGGAATATTATGATTATTTTACATGTACTGATAGAGACAGGACAAGAGGGGACAGTTTTAAACTAAAAAGAGCAATTTAGATTAGAGGTCAGGAAGAAATTTTTTTCTATGAGGGTGGTGATGCCCCATCTCTGATGTGTTCAAGAGCAGGCTGGCTGGGGCTTTAAGCAACCTGATCTAGTGGGAGGTGTCCCTGGGCATGTCAGGGGATTTGGAACTAGATTATATTTATGATCCCTTCTAAACCAAGCCACTCTAAGATTCTGTGAATCTATGATGCACTCCTTCATCCCCCAAAATGTGAATACCTGCTTAGCTATAGACACAAATCTTTTTACAACCAGTGTTTCCCTTCCCTTCCCTTCCCTTCCCTTCCCTTCCCTTCCCTTCCCTTCCCTTCCCATGTTGGGTCTCCCCGTACGCTGGCTCAGCATCAGGATGATCTGACTACACTTGGCTCTGCTGTACACTTGCAGTAGAACTAAAAAGATAAGTGAACTTTATTTTACTGGGTGGTCCAAAGACTGAGAGAGCTTCAGAACAAAACTACAAAATTACAGCTAGTTCCCTCAAAAATGAAATTCCTTCATATTTCATCATGAGACTCTCGTCTGAAGGCTGAAAACCTTCAGAACAGAACAGTTTCATGAATACTCACTCTTCAAAATTTCCTGGGTTAACCCTGTAGAACAAAGTTTCATTAATAATGTAAATAAGAACATGCTTTGTGTAACTCTAATCAGCTATCAACAACTGGTATTTTTGCCATAGCATTGCAATGATTGCCCTTAAGAAAATTGGGGTTTTTTTTAGAAACATCTTTCACCTACCTTGAAATGTAAAACAATATATTTGAAAAAGTATCCGTAGTTTATCTGAAAGCACTGTCAATGGAAGTATCCTATGCACTGAATCTTTTGGTGCCTAAGGCTTATCAAAACATCCTGAAAGCAAAAAAAGAGCAAACAAGCAAACAAACACAAATCCTAGCAATGCATCCTTATGAAAACCTTCTTATAGAGGTTTTCACAAATGAAGAAGCACCTCATCTAGTATTACACTGAAGGAGAGGGATGCCATAATCTGAGCACCTGCATTGGTTCTTGCTGTCTCATTTAGGGTTTCTCCCAGACAACCTGAAAAACAGGTCTACTAAAACCAGTCATTCAACTCTCAGTATTCTGACATCTTATTAATATGAAAAGATCTGAGGTTATTTAGTATTTCATGAGACCTTGCCACGTGATCTAGTGCTCTGATGTCAATGGGACCATCTATACCTGGAGGTTAAATACAAGAAAGGTTTTCAAGAAATATTATACTGAATACCAGTGCAATAAACATTCCAATCACCTACTTCTTAACTGGACAAGAAGGATAGATTCTGGTGTGAACCATATAGATACAAATTAAGTCTTTAATCAGTTGGTTTATGTTAAGAACCCAACTAATTTCTACTCAGCTAAACCTATAAATGCATTCTGGTTTAGACATCAGATGACATCTTGTTTGTGAAAAGGACCATTTGCCCAAATGTTTCCTGTAATTGGTCCAAGTAAAATGAGAGAGAGAGAGAGAGAGATGCAGAGATGTAGGCGAAGGAATTAGACACGAGATATGAATATATCATTAACTAAGATCTTTTCCCAGAAAAAAAAATATTGGGAAATCTTTGCACTTGTGATGTAATCTGAAAGAAAAATAATTAAAAAAAAAAGTGGCAGGATAATGTGCTTTAAATACTTTTCTTTAAAATGTTGAGAAAAATAGCTGAGGACTGCTTCAAAGTACTGGTAATCACAAAGACTTGCAAGAGGAAGGACATATACTTTAGAAGTACACAAAACCAATTTACTTATTTTTATATGTCAGCTATTTTAGTGATATCATAATTTTAATCAAAAGTTGATCAGAAAGTTCTGTAAAATGACTGTCCAAGAGCAACAAGAATCTATAATATTTATTTAAAAATATTTTACATCTTCTATTTTTTAGGTGCCTCCTTTTGTTTTCAGAAGATCTACTTTAGCAGAATCTTTTTTATT
This sequence comes from Atrichornis clamosus, assembly GCA_013400975.1. Classification (NCBI taxonomy): domain Eukaryota; kingdom Metazoa; phylum Chordata; class Aves; order Passeriformes; family Menuridae; genus Atrichornis; species Atrichornis clamosus. The sequence continues at coordinate 44,409 of WBMZ01009059.1, read as the reverse complement.
TTTAACTTTACTCTCTCTTTAGGAACCAACAGTGTTAATCCTTGGTGTATGCCACAGTTCTAGAAGGGCTTTAACTATTTTACCTAAAGAGGACAGAGTGACTTCTGTAATTGTTCTGGAACAACATTTAGTGCACTGAACAAAAGATTTGGGATTGTTTTGGGGCTTACTGAAAGCAGAGTTTGAAAACACGCTGTAGATTTTTCCAGCTATTTTATGACGTTGCAATTAGTAGGAAAACCACTTAAATGCTTAACCAAAGCAAACCCCTGTAACACTTTAGAAAAGTCTTGATGATTTGGAAAAAGTAGATGGTTTCCTGTATGCAAATCTAGAAGGAAAGTCTGGGTGCAAGAGTGAGAATGCAAGCAGCAGAACTGGTTTTACAGGTCAGAGCATGGACTGGAAAGCAGAGCAGGAAAAGTGTTTTGGTATGCTTAGGGTCTTTCATTATTTCCCTTATCCTGGAGTGAGATGTCTGGTCACCTTCACAGAGAACTGACAACCTGGTACATTAAATAGTCTTGATTGCTCACCTCACTGACTCATCTTTTCCTCTAAACTTGTCTTTTGCATCAGAGTTGAGCTTCTCTATCACTTACTGATGGTAAGCCTGCCTTTCCTGATGTATGAACTGACAGACAGACGCAGATTTTGAAAGTTCCTCAGCAGAAGCTACATGTATTTTTAGTGAAAATATTAGCTGACAGAAACAAAGGAAGGTTTGTGCATCATGAAACATTTTATATGAAATAAAAACATGTCAGTGGCACTAAGACGTTTTGTAACCAAAGCTTGACTGTCAGTGATGAAACATTTCAGGTTTCCCTCTCTTTGGACTTGAATCCCTCTCTCCCAGGTTTGGTGCCTTCCTCCTGAGCTAACCCCAGGCTGCAGCCAGACGCTGCCCGAGGGGTGCTGCTGTACTGCTGACAAAGGCCAAACCTGCCAATCTGTAGTTGAGCAAATGATTACGCTAATTGTGTGTCAGCACGTTCCCTTACCCTGTTTAGTTTACCGTTGCACGTATTTCCAAGCAGCCTTCTGTAGGGAAAAGCAATGCAGAGAGACATGTGCTAGCATAAATTTACTGTAAAAAACCTGAAATAACAACAACATATGGAATGCCTAGTTTGGATAAAGTAGCGATATAGTGCAAATGAATTTTGCTTAATAAACTCTTTTTATTAAATAATGTGTAGTGATTTAGACATTGTGCTGCACTCATCTGTGCAAGCACTTCTTTCAGAATGTTTCCAGCCGAAAAAGAAGGGTATTTTTACTGTCTCCCATAGCATTCCTCACCACACTGGAATTGACTCACTAAGACGTGAAACATTATAGGTCTGATTTTCTTCCCTGTCCCATGGTTTCATGGAAAAGATGGAAAAACTGGTGCATCTAATGGGAAAGAATTAATCTCCCTAGATACCTACACAACGTGAAAGTGATTGAGTGGGGCATTCTAACTGGTACATTAGTGACACATTACAGGATTAAGAAAAATTAAAAAAATATATATAGTCTTGCAGATAAGACTAAATAACTACAGAAAGTAGGGCAAGTCTTTCATCTTTATGTTGTTTGGTGTAATCCAGGTCATACTGATATTGATTTACTGCTAGCAAATTATTTTATAATTACTACAAAGTGAAGTTACTTTATCACATTTTCTACATCCATCTCAATTACACACAAACCTTCTATAATTGCTGACTCATTTAGAAGTCTGAGCAGCAAGATCAGAACTGAAAAGATATTGATAATAAAATTTGCTTCTCATCTTGTTGACTCAAACTAAATTGGGGTTCAGACAAGCAAGTTGGGCAGTATAGGAAACTTCCCTTCTTATCATCTAAATTGGCTTTGCAAATATATGTGTAGAAGTTATTTCTCAGTGGCATGATATTACAGGTGTCTACAAATAGGAAAATAAATTGCATCTAACATATTACACTCTAAAGTCATGTAAGTGGAGCAATAATTAAGTTCCAGAATTTCTAACTGTGAAGAGTGCTGTTTTCTTCAACCTTTGCCTTGTAAACAGTAGTACTCAGAGGCTTTGAAACCTATTCCTGTTGTCAGTAATATATCCAGAACCCATACTTCCATTCATTACATTGGGAGCAAAGGAATACCAATACCAAAACATTTTGTTTTCAACAGAATTTTCCACGGTACCCTGTAACTTGCAACTATATATCTAGTGTGACTTCCATTAAAAAATTCTAATAAAAACTGTAAGAGCAGCCCTATTTAGGTCACTAAAGGAATGAGAAATTAATCAAATGAAGTTATTCTGTGGTAGTGTTGGCTCAGCAGCAAAATGACATAAAGGCACATCCACACAGTTTACTAAAGCTTAATTCATTTGGATACTTCTGATGAAAGGCTTTGAATGATTATAAAAAAATGTCAAGGTTGTGACTTTGTGGGTAGAATAAATCAGACAGGAAAAGAAAAGAAAGGAAGAAAAGGAAACAAAAAGAAGAACCCCAACAACAAAATTACAGTCCCAAAATTGCTTTTTCCAAGGGAAGGAAAAAAAACCTGTTTATTTTTTCCCCTGGAAAATGCATTTTTTGAACTTTGAAACAAAATAGTACCTCTCATTTATTCTTTCAAACCTTCTGTGACTGTCACAGTGCAATGGTGGCACCTATTGGTCTAAGATATTTATGAAAATCACACTCTGCAAAAGATATTTTTTTCTAAATGAATAAAGTCCACTCTCTGCATGCTGGGAACAGCACTAGAATGACAATTCTAGCATTGAGGTGACAGCATGATTCATAGTAATAGCTCTGAATTTAGTAATTTCTGATTCATAATTCTTCCCACATGTTGTGACTATATTCTTGAACTGAAGTAACTGCAACAGAGCTGATGGTTTAACAGGTAGAGGGTCTATCAGTTCCCTCCAGAATAACTGGATGGGTGCTCCCTTCTGTGCATGAGTCATTTCTCTGATGTTTCCTCAGAAGAGAGAATAAATAAGGGGGGTGTACATGCTAGAATAGGTAATGAGGGTCCTGTGTGAATCAAGCTCTGCAAAATGAGGTTTGCTGTTTCTTAATCTGTCAGACAGAAGAGTATAAAGAAAAAGCTGAGGTGGTATGAGGAAACGAGACACACAGAGGGCAGACATCAGTTCACAGCTGTGCCTGAGCACGCTGTCCTGAGCAGGGGTGCTAAGCAAGCACATCGATGACCTGTAGTTCTTTAAGCAAGTTTGTATATGTAGGCAAAAAGATCAATTCAGCTTCCTCCAACATTTTTTTCCTGGTTTTTCTTTTTAGGAAAAAGAGCTTCTTGGAAAAACTGAGAAAATAAATTTGTCTTCATGACAAAAAAAAAGTGAAAAATGTTTGGGAACATAACAGTGATTCAAATTACAAAACAAAAAACTCCAATATATTCTGCTTTGAAGAAATAATGAACTTCAACACTAGCTGCCTTCTCCTTTCTTGCTTACCCTGCCTCATCTTGCCTTGCCTTGCCTTCTCTCTCTTGCCTTTGCCTTTCTACTTCATCACTTTAATAAAACCCCAGCATATATTTAATTTTTTCATAAATAAAAAATAAACTGACTTTGGATTATTTTTACAGAAAAGGATTTACAATTTATGTACTGTATTTAATTTTCTATCCAAGACTGGCAGGTATTTAGACTAGTCAACATTTGTTGTAAGGTGAGACCACTACGACTTATTACTATCTCAGGTAATAACTGCATTCATATTTAATTCAGAAAGGGAACTTAGTTAAAAATATGAATGATGTACAGGCAAATCTACAAGCAGCAAAATAGATAAAATGCTTTCAAATCTGAGGGAATCTTTTTTAGACACACCATAATAGAAGTTCAGAGGTAAAGTAAAGGGACAAAATAAAAGCTTATATAGCAGAATAAAGGGTAAGATTAGAAGTATAATAAGTCCTTCAAAAAGTGGAAGTCATTACCAAAAAATTTTAAAAATAAAAAAAAGTAAATTCTGACAAGTTAATAGTAAAACTGTAAAAACTGAGGGCAGAAGACATAGGAGGAATGTGAAAGCTACTAATAAAATCTTTTTCACAGCTTTGTAAGGAACACTTGAGAGAAATTGAGGACTGGTGGGTGATTGGTGAAAAAGATCATTCAAGGAAATAGGTGAAAGAGACTCCAAAACAGTTCTTCACCTTGGAGTTTAATACAAACGAGTCAAAGGCAATTTCTTTCCAAAGGCTTTCTTTGTAGAACCATTTTAAGGAATAATATCTTCCTGAAGCTGGAAGATGCATAAACTGAAAAAAAGTTATTAGGACCAAGTACTATTTTAAAATATAAACAACTTAAATATGTATTCTTATTTAATATATGTTATGGACAACAGGAATGGATGGTCATGCATGAAAATGTTAAAAATTTATCTGTAGAAGAACTGGAAAGATATAGGAAAAAAGTCTGATTTTCAATAGGAAAATCAGAAAAGTATATAATAAGCAGAGATGGCAGATACAGAGAATAGAATCTTTAGAATCTGTAAATATTTAGATAAAAGATAATATTTTGTTAAGAAAATCAGCTTTAAAATTATTTTAGACCTTTGAGACATTCAATGAGGACTTAAATAAGGAATGAAGATGATATTACCATTTTTGGAAAGAAATATTGGAAGGTCTTGTTAAATATTAATTCTTTACATGGTTGGCTCAAAGGCAGGTGAAATTTCAGATTTTATAAGTAGAATGTAGAAAAGAACATATGCTTCTTTTTAAAGCTGTGGTACCTCCTCAAAATGCACACAAGATAGAACAATGTGGCAAGGTTTTTCAGTAGTACAGAATGCTTTAAATGTATGGGAAATCAGGATTCTTCAGCTCAAGAGGGAGGTGATGGAATTGAATCTGGCAATGAACTGTAAAGTTGTAAACAAGAATGAGAAATTAAAAAATAAATGATTATTTATTATTTCTTATAAGAGAAACAAACAGTAAATGAACAAATCAAGCATCATGAGTAAAGTAAAAAGTGTAATAATAAGCAGGAGTTTAAACATTAAGAAAAAAAGAATTGTTTAAAAATAATATAATAATATATGATAATATTTGATGTTTTGAACACCTTAAGAAACACTTACTTGATTCTGACATGAAAGTTAATTTCTGTGTGTCAGAGAAACAGGGAAAATTATAATTTTTTAATCTATAAATTTTTGTATGAATATGAAGTGTCAATTATTGCATAATACCATGTCAGGATGTTACAACAGTAGTTGACTCATTTGAATTTACACTGTGCTGGAATGAATGAAACTGTTCTCATAAGCATAAACTTGCACCCATTTTTCATGATTGTTCACATCAGCTTTAATTTTCTGTGATTTCCATATTTCAATGGTTGACTTACGAAGTTCACTATTAAAATCAAGGCTCATAAGCAGTTTATTTGAAATGCCCTGGCTACCTGGTGGTGCATGCTGCATTTATATTTTCAGCCAATTCAACTCACTCTCCTCTACTATTTACCTTTGCACTTTTTACATCACGTTGTCTGTCAGTTCTTAAATGTATAATTACAGAAGGATGATTCATCCAAAATTGTGGTAAAGGCCAAAAGCTTGTTTGATTCACTACTGGCTTAGCACGTGTTTAAGTCTCCTCCAGAAGTTTAAAACTCTCATTTACCACAGAAATTTAATATTTGAAGAGATCACTTGATCACAAAGTTCCCTGTCTCTGAAGATAATGATAACAAACCATTCCCTTCATGAAATAACATGCAACAAAATAAAGCTTCATATCAAGGGAGTTTGAGTTTTTTTTAAAAATATGCTTCTTCTTGAGAGACTGTTTCAGAGCAGCAGTCCCTGCTGTTTAAACATTTTGTATTTATAGCATAAGAACACTGTAGGAAAAATCCACTGGTACATATGAGGCAGTCTCATTTCCTGATAAAAAATATCACACACAGTGGATCATAAAAAAAAATTTTAAAAAAGACTCACTTTTCACTTACTGTTTCCATATTTTGCTTCAATCTAGAGCAAATGAACTTCAGTGTGAAAAAAGATCTAATAATCTCACAATGTACACTATTATCTAGTGAGTACATCTTACTGGGTGCCCAAAATGCAGGGACCAATGTCAGCAGTGTTCAAAGGATTCACTTCTGTCATATGAGCTGGCTTTAGTATTTCGTTGGTTTATGAACTTTCAGTGAGTTTAAAAAATAATGTTTTATATTTCCCTTTATTCTGAGAAAGAGGTTTATGGAGCATAAGCATTTTTCTTTCATTCATAATATTTTGAACTGATATGTTTAATATTGTGTTTGAACAATACTCTCAGGCACATGGTGTGACTCTTGGGGCTGTCCTGTGTTGGGCCAGGAGTTGGACTTTGATCATCCTTGTGGGTCCCTTCCAACACAGAATATTCTGTGATTCTGCTAAATAACTAATCAGTCTATGAAATACTACAATAATACTGTTTAGGTTCATGCTAACTTGTATTAGAATGTGTAAAGGTATAAATTAGAGCACATCTAAGTTTTACACCAAAATATGAATTTTGTTTGACGTTCCTAAAGATAGGAAGGTAAAAACATCAAGATGCAACGTGTTCCACATTTGTATCTTTTATTTTTTAAGTCCCCTTAACATCAAGGCCATACCTCTCCTGCCAAGCAATGATCATCTCAATCCAAGAATTAAAAAAAAAATTGCAAGTAAAAAACATGTGTGACATGGCTATAAATTTATTTTGTTCTCTTATTCTCTGATAGACTTAAATACGAGAGTAACTTGGTTTTAGATCTCCTTGTATTATTGCAAATATCTTTATTTTTGTTAAGAAGCTGAAATCTGTAAGTATGTCTACCTTTCTGTCTTCAAAAATATATAATGTAGTTTTCTTTTTCTTTAATTGCTTTATAATTCCATTTCTTAAAATCAGTAGATAATGTTTGTCTATTGTTGAAAATCTAATGATTTCTTGGTTACATTGAGTAATATTACATGTCTCCTTGTGGTTTTTAATAGTAAATTTTCTACTTTTTCAGGTGCTGGAATTGTATATAACTTGTGTAGCACTAGTGACAAAAATAGGAAAATATTATAAAATATGAAATACAAATACCTCAGAAATGGTCTTGAAGTAGCCAATGCACTATTACATGGGCTCAAGAGGAGTCTAGGTGAATTCACACAATATAAATTGGCTGACAATCATTACATGCATATATACAGGATCGGGTTGCAATGGAGTTAGGTTTTTTTATAGCAGCGTACCTGTTGCTGTGGTTTTGATTTGTGACTAAAAGCTGTGTTGGTAACACCCCAGTGCTTTGTCTATTGTTGATCAGTACCTCCAGAGCATCAAGGCTTTCTCTTCCTTCCTTTGCTATTAGGGGTGGGCTAGGAATTGGGAGGGAATGCAAACGGGATAGCTGATGTGAACTAACCAAAGAGATATTCTGTGCCATTCTAAACCATACTCAGAACTAAAAACTGCGGGGGCGGTTTCTTTGGGAAGGCAGCCATTACACAGAGACTGACAAGGCACGGGTCTGCTTGTGGCAGGTGGCGAAGGGTTAACTTAGTTGTTTTACTGCTTTCCTTTACCTATTAAACTGTCTTTATCTCAACCCACAACTTTTCTTACATTTGCTCTTCCTCTTCCTCTTCTCTCTCGCTCTCCCTTGGCAGTGAGCAGGTGTCTGTCTGCTGCTTAGATGCTGGCTGGGATCAGGCCACCACAGCACAGAAACACAAAGGAATCAGATGTCTCCAAGGACAGATGACTGTAAATCAGGAGGTACTGATGGCAAGTATTATTGCAGGCTTGCCCTGATTATCCTCCATGTATCTACTTTTATTAAGGGTTAGAAAAAGGATACTGGATTTGTTCCACCTTGAATCTTACAAATATAGATTCTTTTAGGTTTGCATTTAAGACAGGTAAACCCCATATAAATATGGGAAAGATAGCATAACCAAACAAAGAAATAAAAAAGAAGATTTAAGAGTACAGAAAATGTATCAGATGCCCTGCTATTTTAACAGTCTTTGCATGTCTTTGTCTTGTGAGTTTGAAACAGCCTTAATTCTTGAGATTTTAGAACATAGAATGATTTCCATTTCTCTTTCTTCCTCTACACCCCCCCAAAAATTGTTGCTTGACTGTAACTCTTCAAATGAAATTACAATTCAGAGATGATGATACATACTCAAAGAGAACTCTTTAAATTAAAGAGAATTAAACCATTTTATGACAATTTTTTTTTTCATTTTCCTTGACAGACAACAATTCAAAAGAAAATAAAAATATTCAAGCACCTCTAGAAGAGTTTGCTAGGAGTAATGTACATTGTTACATATGTGCATGACCGAATTAAAAGCCTGTCACAGAATATATAGTTATTTTATAAAAGTAAAATTGGCCAGTTCCCTTTTTCTCTTTAATATAGTAATTTCAACAATTTTTTTTTTTTGGTAGATAGGACTGGTCAGAGAATAAAATGTATATTCTGCAGAATATTTTTTGCTTAGAGCAAAGAAGAAAGAATTACTCAATATTGACTGAAACAGAGTAAGAGTATTGGAAATATTCTTCTAACGTAAAATATTTTATGCTGAAAGGTTTCATGTATTTATACGATGAAAAAATTTTCCACTAAGGTAGTTTGGAAATTTCAAGGCCTATCATGTAATAGAAGTACTCCCTCTTTGTTGACTGTTAAATGAAAGAAAATAAATTTAATTTATTATATTTTAATTTCATTTGTTCCAGTTACAGGAACATATCAATTTCATATTTTATTACTAATGTAAAATATTAGATTATCATTACCAGAAACAATTCTAATAGTAATTACATTCTCATCTTCTCCAGCTTGTCAGGAACACGACATATTACAGACAGTAATGATATCACTTTAATACTCTTTAAATGTACCTCCACAAGTTTTTTTATCTTCTGAAATTATGTAGACCATATATATATTATAATTTTTATTTATTTCAATGCATTATATTTTTAATCTAATTTTGCTAGCACTCTATTTTGTGATATCACTGTATTTAAAATAGTATTGACTAATGAATATTTATTTGAATTGTTGCTGATATGAACACAGCCTCACTGCACAAGAAACTTATAATGAACTTTGGTATTAACACTGAATTGTTGTCTTCTCAACACACATTTCTAATGAACAGACTAACTGCATCTGTCAAAAACATAACCTTTTTTCATATAGCTACCATATACTTCTATCCAAGGTCATACATTTGCTTCTGCCATAAGAAACTAATAGGACATAGGTAAGTAATTAAAAAATATAATTGGTTTATGCTTGTGTAGCCATTTGTATCAATTATGCTGAAAGCTTTCATATAAACCCTACATCAAGGAAACACAATTCAAATATACAAAAGGAATTACTATGTCTTTCTAGTTATTTCCTCCATACCAGGAATTAAAATATTGAACATCAATATAAAAATAAGCAAGACTATGTTACGTCTTTTATGGAAGACTTAACATAAAAACCTTGCTTGTTTTATTTTATTAGACTTTTTTGACTATCCACCTTTGGTGTGAGAGAGTCACGTTTTCACTTCTAAAAAGAACTGACTATTTTCAGACGGCTTTTACATAATCTCAACATTCATACAAGGTTATTAGCACAGTTCGGGAACCAAAATGATCTGGGCATATTTCTGATTTTCTGCTTTACAAATTGTTCAAGTACACTCAAATAACAATTCCTATAGACACCTTTTCCTTTTTCTTTTATTTTCAACTTTGCTCTGCCTATCAAGCCAGAGAGACTCTTCCATAATCACAAGGGCCACCAGCTAGACATTAGATCAGGTTTAATTCTTTAGGTACATATCTAGGCTGAGCTTTCCTCGTCTATGAAAATTGCTCATTACTTGTCCCTGTAGCTTTTAGCAACACAATTAAAAAATTTATTTCTGCATAGGATTTTTTTTCTATTAAGCTTGAATGTCTACTTACCTGGGTTTCAAACAGACTCTTTTCTTGCTTCACCAGAAGGTGTAATTTTGTATTCAATTTGTTGCAGAGAAGACAAGTGAGATTATTATAGTGTTGCCTAAATTTTCATTTCTAAAAGAAAGTTATTCCTACTGTGAGTAGCTGTTGTTCTGTGTGAAAATATAACATTCCATATGCTATCAAATCAGTCCTGTGAACTTTGGATCCTTTCTTTCAAGAGTCAAGTTATACCACTGAAAGAAAATGAAAGTAAATCTGATTACTATGTATTTTTAATATATATAATGCTTTGTCATAAAGTAAGAATATCTCTGCAATTTCTTGCTTTAAAAGACCTAAAATTGGTTTTTATAATTATGTTTGAAGACATTGAAATGAAAAAAGACAAGGGGTACTTCTGAATCAATGCATTTTTAATATGTGTATATCTAGAATCTAACAATTAGAAGGAAAATTGAAGTGATTTAAACTTAATGTTCAGTCTGACTAACACATGAAATGGAATAATTTTATCTTTCTGTCTATCTCGTTATTTCTTTTAATTGCCATAGCATATTCTCTTGATTATTTCTTGAGATAAGCATCAGGCCCAGTTCCACAATCACCTCTCAGGTATTCCTCAAAGAAGATCCCACTTAAAAAAAAAAAAAAGCATTCAGACAAAAGACTTTACTTCAGTTTTTGTGATTTCAATTAAAAATAAATTTGATACCCCACACAGACTCAGGGATTTGCGATTTTGTTAGACCTTTGTGAAGCAATGTTTTTATTTAAATATAAATGAAAATCATTCATAACTAAAAAAGCAGAAGGATATTGCCTGTGCAACCACTTTATTATTTACCACAATCCAATAGTATCTCTGTAATGAAATATAGCTATGATTTACCAAAGGTTTCTACCATTTTAATGCCAGCAGTAGTGTAAATTGTGTAGAAAAAAAAAAAACTACAAAAAACCCAACCAACTTTGGTTAGGACAGAGTATAGCAATAAGGAAATGTTAACATTTCCAATGAGCATATGTGATGAAGAGAATACTAATTTTATATTTTTTTCTGTGTGAAGTTCCTTGCATCAACTTTGGATCTTCCCCTCCCTGAACTTAGGTGACCATCCAATCCTGACTCACAGGGAAAACCATCATTCACCAAATGAAGACCATTGCCAGGAATACTTGCACAGGATGTTTCTCATGAAATATATCTCTTAGATAATTATTATCACCTTGAATAACACGTTGAGGTCACAAGCCAGAATAACATCTGACAGAGTTTTACTACACTCTCAAAGATATTTTCATAAGGTCTGTTTTGTTTTGTTTTTTCTGAGACTTAGGGCCTGGTCTTTATTTATTGATTTATTTAACATACCCCATTTCCCCATCATTCCTTCATGTATTCTTCAATTAATGGGAATATTTATTTAAACAACTCACAAAGATCTGGCTTCCTTAATGAATCTTCTTACCCCACAATCATCATGACAGCACCATTACAGTTTACAGCCACCTGGACTTTGCCTTGATCCAGTTAAAATTATGTTGGCTGTATACTGAAATAAACTTTTCCTTCTAATGATCTCATTAGACTGTGATGAATAATCACTCCAGGGAGGTTATCAAAGCCACATCATCAGCATTATTTAAGCCTTCTACTCCTCTTAATCATTTTTATTATACCATTGTCTATAAACTCAAACTAGGATTGGAAATTCCATTGTACTGGGTGCATGGTTAAGTGCAGTCCTTGCCCTGAAGAGCTTAACATCTAATTAGATTAGACAGCTGTGACAGCAATGTTCAAAATGTCACAAACATTTTTAAAGCTTGCCACAGGTTTTCCACCAATACAACCTCAGGCTTGAATGTAAAAAACCAGTAAACCAGCAGGACCAGGATTTTCAAAGAAATCTGAGGCTTGCACACAAAATAGGAAACAGGTGCCTGAAGTGGGATAAATTAGTCTAGACATCTATAATCACAATTCTTACTCTCCCCTTTTTGATTTGTTCTGCTATTTTTATCTCTAGGAGAAATTTGCTTTCTTGATATACAGCAAATAATGTTTTCTCTAACTCTCATTTAGAAAGACTGACATGTTTAGGCAATTCTGTAAATTAGACACAAACCTGAGATGAGCATAAATAATTTTTGCCATAGTTTTGATCAAATGCAACCTAAGTACTTACACACACATTTACACACAAAACCATTTCATATATGCCAGTGCCTGATGGAATAAGCATTTTTAAAGACACAAAAGACATTGAAACAGTGGCAATATTTTTAGTTGTTCACTATTTACTGGGGAGAAGGAACATGCAGTCACACTAATCTGAAACCTCTTAGTTAAATATTATGTACGGTCCACCTCAGTGAGCTCCTCAGCACTGAGTCATAATCCACTCACAGACCTTATGTGTAGCTTCTTCTTACACCATTCTCATCACTGTAGCATACCAAAATTTCTTACAGAGGGACATTGAGCAGTACATGTCAGGTATGCTTTTTTTCTCCTCTTTGTCCTTTATCAAAAAGAAAAATTCTGTGTGCAGTAATGTAATATGGTTTAGTAGCTCTATAAAATTGTGAAAAACAGTGTCAGAGAGATGAGGTGAGAGAGCAAAGTTTCTTTAGCTCTCCAGAGACAAAAGAGTATGAAAATATGTGAATATGCAAGCATGTCATCTAATTGCTTGGAAAAAGGAGAAAATGAAGTTTACACACCTGTAGATTATGCATAATTTAATCACACAACTCATACCATGCACATACTACAATTTATTGACATTTTAATTGTGTATTACTTAACATATCAGTGTATTGCCTTCATCATTATACACCTGCTAGTATTTTCTATGTATTCTTACTTTGTGTGTTATTACCATCTGACTACATTCAGTATTAAATTTATCTATATAGTGATCAAAGGATTTAGGAAGACCTCATATGGCACCCTTTGATTAAACAGAGTTATTGCCTAGTGGGCTGGGACAGAAGAGAAGAATTAGTGTACAGGAGCTGTCTATGAGGCTAAAAGCACTTGTGAGCCTTGTGATCAAATATTTCAGCGATTGAAAATACAGGAAAGAACTCGCCCTTCTCATGCTCCATGGGGAATTAAGACTTCAAACTTTTTTTAGAGTTCAGTGAAGAAAACTGCAGTGAGAAAGTAATAAAGAGATCAAATATTCTTTTTGGGAAGATCTAAAATACATGTTTCATTTTCATCTAGGAAAATCTTATTTAGGCTGTTATTGTGGCATGTCCCCCTTCATTGTTGAAAGCATGTCACCTTTAAATGAATTATTAAATATACAGAGATTAAGAAAGGATGGCAGCATAGCCCGGTGATCATGAAATTCCCCCGTTTGATGAATATCTAGATCCCAATGCAAGTAACCTATGATTTTTTCTATTTATAATAAAAATCCAACTACTTTACTAGTTACTTCAAAACACAAGTTTAGTAAAATACAGTTTAATAAACTCTAATAATTGGATACAGAGAAAATTCTGTAGGAGAAAGGTGTTTTTGGTTTAGTCTCTCTTTCTAACCATTCTACTCTATTTCTAATCGTGAATAAATCAAACTAATTTCCCTAAGTCAAGCTTGCTTTGCCTGTGATAGCAATTGGTAGACAATCTTCCCTGTCCTTATCCCAACCTGGGAGTTCTTTCATGCTATTTTCTCCTCTTGTCGTGTGGAAGAAGGGAATGAGAGAGCAACTGCTCGGGGGACTGGTAGCCAGCCAAGGCAACCCACAAGAGGAAGGAAGAAAATCTGTCAAGGATGTATGGAATAAAATCTGAGAAAGAGCAAGAAGGACATGAGACAGAGGACTGAACTGTGCCTCAGCTTGGAAAAAGAATCAGGAATTAATTCATAGGTGTGAAGCAATTTTGTTTATAACTTTGGAATCTGACTTTTAAACAGACTGCTAAATAAAGATGATTAATGGCAGAATTTATATACACCATATTTATTTCTGAATTTACCATAACTTTCTTATATTAAAAAAAGAAAAAAGAATAAATATACTGATTGCAAAGAAAATGTAATAAAGCATAAAAAAATCTGTGGTTGAATACATGCAAAAAAAATATTCATATCTCAATTGTGTCCCACATAATCCTGAAATTCATAAAATATAACTGTTGTTTGAGAAAAAATAAATGCTATCCTCTTAAAGAGCCACAACAATTAGTTTTTCAGACTTTTCTTGCCATTATTTTTTATTTTTAAATAGTAATAAATATATGCATAATATCTGAGCTTTTTAAAAGGTATCTTCAAAATAAATAATTTAGAAACAATAGGAAATGCCTCAGGTTGTTTTCAGTACTTCTTTTCTATATTGAAGGCATGAATCTATATGAAACGACATGAAAGACTCAGCAAAAAGAGTTAATGGATTACTTACAGCTTAAGGTCATAATTCTACATATTCATAAGATCATTTGGAATATGCATGTATTTTAAATAAGAAACTGCAGATTAAATCATTCATAGCCAGCATTATATAAACTCGTGAAATACAACCCTTTGAATAATGAAATTCCGAGTAAACTCACATTTAGAATTTTCTCATGATTCTGTCTTTACACTTGTGATTTATTGCAAAATATTATTTAATTAGCAAAATTAACAAATCTTATTCTAAGACAGTACTATTTAAAATACTGATTTTTTAAATTGCCACTTGACAAACAAAAATGAAAGATAAAGCACCTGAAAAAGCCACAAAAATAATTTTTGATGGTAGAAGCAAGATCCTTTAATAAATGTGATTTGAGCAAGATCCTTTACTAATATTACTAAAACCCAAAAACAAGTAGTCTAAAACATAGTTTCTGATTTTTACATATGTCAAAGAAAATAATAATCTCTTTGCCTGCAGAAGCATTGCAACTGGATGTACTCTTTTCATGAAAAATATCTTTCTATGAACCAACAGACAAAGGCTATTTCAGAATCTAGATGATTATGTTTTCCAGTGATTCAATACAAATTTCAAGAAGTGGAAGAATGCCCACTTTAGGCAGGTTAGCTCAACCACTGGATATTATCCACTGTGTAATATTCTGTTTTCAGGAAAAAACCCCTGAAATAGAGGTTTCCTTCTTGCAGCAAGTCTGCTGAAAACAGTCCTGACATGGCTGACAAAAAACATGAGCAACACAGTACCAAAAATATTTTTGCAAGGCGATACATCTAACCACCCTCTAAATTAGAAAAATAAGATGCTCAATCTTGTCTAGAATATTCTTATGCTGTATAATAAATTCCATCAGTCTCTGAAGTGATTACTACATGGTGTTCAGTCATCAGTCAATGAGATAAATGAACAGCAATAATCAATATGATAAAATTATACATTTATGATGGTGGTGTGGGAAGATGACTGAGAGTAAAAAGTTAGTAGTACAGAAGTCATAGGGAAAAAACAAATCAAACACTAAGGGTTTGAGTAAATCTCCGCTTTTCACATAGCAGATGGTGTCTCACACATGATAATAAATGAAAGAAAATACTGCTTTCTGTTGAATTAAATTGAAACTGGTTTTTTAAAATTAATTAAGAATGCTTTGTTGATATTCAGAGATAGTTATAAATGTTTTTCAACTGTAATTTTTAGTCTATTCTGGGATTCAAACATAGGTATAGCATCAGCCAATGCACATTCTTTGCTGACAGTGACTGTACTGTGATGTTGCTTTTCGGTTAAAAGTAATACTGAGGGTTTCAGGAAGACTGTTCATTAAAACAGAAGGAAGTTGCAATATTTTCTTTTCTATCTTGCTTATAACCCAAATACAATCTCTAAAAATGAAATAGTGATGGGTTTTGATTCTACAACATAGTGGAAATTTAATTAAGTGGCACACATTTCTAAATAAAGAAAATGGTTTTATCTCCTGCCATTTCAAATGAGAAAATCCAATCACAGGAACAGTGAAGCATAGCCATTTTACTTACTTATTTCTTTTACTCTTGATCTTCAAAGTCTTATTTCATTAGCCTGCTTGATATTTCACGACTACTCTACCAGACTGTAGATAAGTAAGAACATATATTTATGATAGATAACTTTATTTTACCTCATCTATTGAGAAACTCTATTTTAATGTGATTTTATTTAATTCCAGGCCAACTGCCATTTATGCTATGGTATAGTGAATGCCACCTCTGTTTCTGAAGATGAGACACATTTAAAAGAGTTTTCCAATTAACCTATATAAAATTCAGCTAACATGCAATAATTTTTTATAACTACCCCAACTAATTAAAAATAAGGGATAATGGGGTTGATGAAAGTTTTTCCAAATTATCTGTGACGTTATCTCAGCTTGTTCAGACAAAATATCAGGGCTTGTATTCATCTATTTCTTCCAGCGCAAGCTGCAACTGCGTTTTGATTCCATGGACTGACAAACTAATACTGTCTCCATCTTCTTAGGTCAGTAAGACTGTGTAGAGGATTTAACATCTAGGATTTTTTTTGAGAAAAAATCAACAGTCCTGTGCAGGGATAACTACAGCATAAATGCGTGCCAGTGAAGAAAAGGCTGTAGCCTAAAGAAAAACAATTTTACAGTAATTGAACATAAACTCACAAGGATGTGTATGGACTTACACATGAATTAAAAGCAAGTGTTTGGAAAGAGTGAGAATTAGTAACATGAAAATGATCCAGCAACAAACATACCATCCTGCAATTCCTCTTGAGGAGATGCAATAATGGTTCTTCTTAGCTCTCTTTTTTAATCAAGCATTTACCCTACAACAGTAACTTAAGAAACAACAGTTCATAAAGATCCTTCATTGGTTCACATACAGTGTTAGATCTTTACCAAAAATACATGCATTATTTGTAGCATGTGCTCAGACTGAATATATGAGTTAAATTTGTTTGATTGTTTTGTTGCAAGCAACCTCATATTTTTCATGAGAATGTTGGTGCATAGTAGCTTTGTAAGTTTGAAGCTTGATATTTCTCACTAGTTTTCTCTTACATCCATAAGAAACAAAGATATTCCTTCCCTTCCTTTCTATGACTACTTTTCTCCCCTTACCAAAATTTTAATGGTAAGTCAAGCCTCTTCCTATTTAAGTTACCTATCCTGCTGAAATACCAGATAGATTAGATCATTCTCTGGCCTGCAATCAGTGATTTTCTGCGAGAAAACTTAAATGCATGAAGCAGAAGTTCATATGGGTCATATACCCATGTGATATTCTTACATCAATCGCATTTCAACTTGTGGCAGTGTATTTTCTCTTGTTCTTCCGCTGGATACCACTGAGAAGAAGCAGCTTCTTCTTCTTTACTTCCCCAATCATGCATTTATACGTATTGTTACGATTCTCCCACACCTCCTCAATGAAACTAAACTCAAAACTGAGACTCTCACTTCCCTAAACCAAAGAGTTTCAACAGGACTTAGCAGAGGGGACGGATCATCTTCCTCCAGCTGCAGGCAATAACCCAGAACACGATTATTACTCTTTGCTGTAAGAGCACATTATTGGTTCAAGGTCAGCTTGGTGTCCACCAAGATTCTCAGGCCACTTTCTGTGAAGCTGTTTTCTAGCTGGTCTGCTCTCAACATGTACCGGTGCATAGTGTTGTTGCTCCACAGCGCAAGACTTCGCATTTTCTTTTGCTGAACTTCACAAATTTCCTCTCAGCCCAGTTGAGGTCCCTCTGAACTGAGCACAACCCTCTGAGGTATCAGTCACTCCTCCTGGCTTTGTATCCTCTTCAAACTTGCTATGGATGCCCTGTTCTCTCAAGCAGATCATTAATGAGGATGCTGAAGTATCAGCACCAGTATTGAACCCTGTGGTATTCTATTTCTGACTGTCCTCAAACTGGACTTCAAGGTGTTCATCACAATAACTTAAGCCTGGCAGTTGAGACAGTTTTCAATCCACTTCACCGTCTGCTTAGCCAATCCATACTTCATCAAGTCATCTAGGAGGATGTTTTAAGATACTGTATTGGAAACCTCACTAAAATAAAAATAAATAAGGTTCATTGCTCTCCACTGAACCACCATAAGCAATCATGTTCTTCCACTATTTCTAATTGTGTTTCACTCCACTAGTCTGAAAAAGTCATGTATGTGATGGATTTTTCATTTTCTTCCTTTTTTTTTTTTACTATCTACACCTTTATTATCATATTTGATAGTCTGATTTGAGTACTTATCATTCCTGAATATAATTTATTTTGAAATAATTTTCTAAAATATGTTTTTGTTTTAATATGGAATGACTTCTTCACTCTGATCACTAATAAACTTTTCTACTTAATTTGCTTATTTATAAACAGTGTCCTGGAACAGAAGATACAGCAACAGTACACTGCTCCATTCTGCAATAGCAAATACTAACTTTCAAATGTTTCAGACTCTCCATGAGTCACTGAGTGCAAATGATCTTCTCCATCCTGAAATGTGCAGAATAAAATCAGACTAACCTGTTGTAAACATGGAAAGCCTATATTTTAAGCAACATCTATATAAAACTGACAACATAGCATTTAAATTTTTAAAGACTGTTTCGTACACAGAAAAAAGTACAGCACCAGCTAGTGTTAACTTATCATAATAAAAGATATTTTCAAGGCTGGTTACATACAGGTGGTCACTTTTTTAAAGAGTTACAAAATACCTTTCCTTATCCTCACTAAAATAGCTGCTCCCTTTCCTCATTTTTGCTATGTTTTTCTCTTGTTTGGGTAGATTAGTGGCTAAAAACAAATTGCTAGAGGTACTATTTTTAATTAGCACAACAAAAAAGTATTTCTATTCTTTCAGGACCTCCTTTTGACTCAAATGCATTTAGAACTGATGTGGGGTACCTTTTATAAATCCCTCTTGGGAAGTTATGCGCTCAAGTCACGTTTACATTATGAAGATTTGTTTGTGTAGCTCCCTGTACACCATTTTGAAGATTGGCTTCTTGGAATATCAAATTACATTTTATTTGATAGATATGAAGTCTGGTAAAAATAACAGAGTGAATTTTGTTGCTTGCTTGTCCTTCAGTTCAAAATTAGCATTTTTCAAGTTATATAAGTTATATTGAAAAGCACATAAGAACAGAAACTATATAGCCTTTCAAATACCATTACTAAAATGTTATGACATTTAGAAAACCCAGATAGCACTGGTGATTTGGGATTTTTTAGTAATATTAGGAGAAATTCTTTTTTTCTTAAAATTTTTTTCTTAATTTTTTCTTAATTTTATAAGTTTTGGTTATGCAAAGAGGAAAAATAAAGAGACATTCAACACGGAAAAATAGTGACATTTAAGATGAGTTTTCATGGTGATATATGCAGTTTATGTACCTATATTTCATATAAGTCCAACAGATTCTCAAGCCAAGAAACCAATAATCTTCTATTTATAATCAAATAGTGAAAAAGTACAGGGTGTCAATTTAGGGATTACACTGCCCTGAGTCACACTCAAAATAAGAGCAATTCCTGTAGAAGAAAAATGTCCTTATGATGCATTTATATGTATAGATAGATAGATAAATATTTAGTCTTAGCCTTAACTGAATCCTAGTGCACCTAAAGAAAATATGACAACTACAGCTGAAATCAATGGGGACAAGCTTTGGGCCCTACGGATTGTATCAAAACTTCTTTTCTTAATGAAAGAAATTATTCAAACCGCAACCTCTAACTTGAATGCACTACTCAGTATTTTAGGTTGGTTCATTTTGCTGCTTTGTCAATCTCTCTTTGTCTTTTTTGTCTGATATATTTCCATTTTGTTCATGTATCTTTTTTATAATCTGCAATCATATTGATATTTAATGAAAAAAGGCACTGGAAGAAAGTGATTGGGACAACTAACTTATCTTGAAAAAGTATTCATTAAGATGAAAAAGAACTACTTCATCTTAATTCTTTTCTCTTTTCCTTATTAATATCTGTATTGATTAAGAAAACACTTTGAAACTTTAATTCTCTTAGAAGTGAAAAATAAAAGAAGAAATAATAACGTAAGTCCAAAACAACTTGCAAGAAAATCAAGTAAGTATTGCTTACTGCATGAGGGAAGATTTTGGAAAAGGTAGTGAGAGTTGCATCAGTTTGCACTGGACAGAAACACTAGTTATAGTTACACCTCTGTTCATATTTTTGATTGATTGTCCTAATTTTTTATTTCACCCAAAAGTTCCTTTATTTGATATAATGAGGTAAAGTAAGGAATAAAATATTAATGGGATAAACTGGATAATAGTATTTGTGCAATTCTTTGTTTTGATAGTTTGGCTGTTCTTGTGAATACTTACGAACCTGTAAACTTAACTAGAGCATAACATCTTCTTTAGCATAACACTTTAATTTTATTTGCAAAGCACTCTGGTTTGGAGGGGAAAAGAATTTACACACCTGGACATAAAACAGATTTTGCCATATTCCTCCAGGCTCAGTGGATGTGGATTGGCCTGATTCTGAATGTGGGACTAAGGTCAGACTTAGCTGTACTGGAGATGTAATATGTGTGTATACATAGACATCTGCATAGACATATATCTTCTCTAACAATGTTCAGGTGAGTTAAGTTAAATTCAGGTTATGCCATGCTCATTTGTGAGTTTACATTCTGATACAGTCAGGGGACTGAAATAGTAATCAGTACACATAAGACTCAAGATAAAACAAATAAACATATTTGACATTTCTTAAAATTTCAGTATTTTGTCCTTACAACCTACTCAACATTTTCAGATGTTTCAGATTTTCTCCTAAGGAACATAGATATCTAAATTTTTGAAAGTTGTGAGGTTGAAACTGTCAGAAATCATTAAGACCTCAAAGACTCAAGACATAAAAATCAATGCCTGAGATCTTAGAGGAAAGCAAAAAGGTAATTTAGAACTATCCCGTCTTCTTGAAAAGAGATAAACATAACAGCAAACCAAACTCTGAGAACTGCTGGCTCCTTTTCCTTTCAAGCTCTACATTTTCTTTCATATTAATGTATTATGGCTGCTAGGTAGAACTAAAGTGACATTTGTGTATTATTTTGGGGGACAGTTTTGCCTTGTTAGTCTACCACTTCCTATCAACACTTATCTTAGCTAGATGTTATGTTACAATAATTTATGACTTTTGACACTTTTACTTAATAATTAGACTTGTAGGAACTTAAATATATCGATAAAGGCAATTTATTTTTATTGGCTTGAAATATTTTTGCCCATCTAAATTAGCTACTAAGAAAGTTCTTGGTGTTCGAGATGTTAAAATTATTAGTCTCAGCTTTGGTTAACTCCTAGAACATAACATAACAATTAAAATTAAACCAGAAAGAGAGAAGTAGTCATCAACATTTCTTCAGTGTATATATTGGCCTATGTGGTGCTCTATCTGTAGGCAGAATTGCACTTCTTTTGTGCTATAGACAACATAGGAAACAGAATCCTATAGAGAATCATAGAATCACATAGTGGTTTGATTTGGAAGAGACCTTTAAAGATCATCTAGTCCAACTCCCCTGACATGAGCAGGGATAACTTTCAGTAGAGGGACATGATCCAACTGTCAACTTTATATTCATATATAGATGAAAACTTTTACTTCTCTTGTCCATAAGTTATTCCATAACTGTCTGCTTCAGAACTCCTATATATGGAGTATATGGACCACCATTTTGCTTTTTATGCTTTTATAAAGCTGAATATTTATATTGGAAATTGTGTCATTTACAAGGGTATTCTTCTTCTTCTTCTTCTACTTCTTCTTCTTTTTCTTCCTCTACTTCTTCTTTTTCTTCCTCTTCCTGTTTGTCTTCCTCTTTTTTCTTCTNTTCTTCTTTTTCTTCCTCTTCCTGTTTGTCTTCCTCTTCTTCTTTTTCTTCTTCCTCTTCTTCCTCTTCCTCTTCTTCTTCCTCTTTTTCTTCTTTTTCTTCTTTTTCTTCTTCCTCTTCTCCTTCTTCTTCTTCTTCTTCATCTTCTTCTTCTTCTTCTTCTTCTTCTTTGGTGCAGTTAAGTCCTATACATGGTGCTTCAAACCTAACTGAGGGACAGATAAACCATAGGCTGAATATTTTCTTTGGGAACATCTTGATTCTGAGCTCAGTTCTTTGCAGACTTCTAATGAAAAACTCCTAATATGGTTGTTTATTATGTTACATATGCTACTGAGACTGTGCTGTGTAATGATATTACAATCAAAAACCTGTAGTCCAAGGTACATTTTCAGTGCCATGAGTTCGCTTTCCTGCTGCCTGCTGTTGTTTCCAGACATATTTCCTCTCCTTTTAGACTCAAACATACCTGTTTGCTGTTGTTCTGAAAGCTGGACTATGGAAAGGATCAGTATTGAAACTCCTTCATGCAGGTACTTGTGCTAGTCATTCACTGACCACTGAGACCCCTTGAAAGACTGGGTATATCCAGCTTTCACCATCATATCTGCTGACAGCCTGCTTACCTATTAAGCACAATAGGGTGAGGCATATATACTGCAGACTATGCATATCAAACTGCTGTATGTATATAAGTCAGTGAAGACATGTAGAAAAACCTCTGTCAGATACATTATAAAGTCTAATGTAGAAATTTTTGCCCTGAGAAGGTCAAGTGGTTTTCTTCATCTTGCTTCTGTATAGAAACCCAAATTATTTAACTATGTATTTCAATTAAAATATTTTTTAAAAGGTCTGTAAAGGTGATCTTTCCCTTTCTATAAAATATGACGCACAAAACCTTTTCCAGAAATCACCATTCTTTTATACAGCATTTTCCCTTTCTCTGCATGCTTCTGCCAAAAGTTCAGATGAGGGAGGTCCTTACACTGGTCAGATTTGTGAGTGACAGCCATCATGCTTAAGCACAAATTTTACTGTACTGTAATTTTTTGTCAGTAACTCACTTATGTCCAAATAAAATAACTGAGTTCCAGTTATATTGTAAGCTCACATTTCTAAAAATACCTTAAACAGAGAAGAACTGTAAGTTTTCAAGGAAGCTCTGTTACATGGGTTATAGCATGTTTATAGTACTCCACATAACAGAGACAGAAATAAGACCTCTGTGTTCATCCACTATCAATAAAAAAATTGATCTTCACATTATCTGCTCATCTGTAACACACACGGTGCTGGAAGGAAGGCTCCATGAGTACAGAGCCTCAGGCTCTGCCCCTGCCCTCCACTTTTACCTGAGCACATTGAATGCAATGTTTTTCCTTTCATTGCCCTCCTTTTATTTACTTTTCTAAACCTCTTTATTCCTCTGTTTGGCTTTCATCTACTCTGAGCTGCTTCGGTGGTACTGAATGTTGATGAAGCAATAAATTATTCTAACTCAGAATGTTATTTTTCGCTGTATTTCTTAGCAGAACATAGCTATCCTGCATTTATATGGAGAATCTCTGCATCTAGGTCCATGGTAAGAATAACTAAGTCAGTTGTTTGCAGGTACCCTGGATGTGTGAGGGATTGCAGGCATGGATCAACAGTGCAACATGGACAGAGACTGATAATGCAACACCTTTTCAACTCGTTGCTGATTCTCACCCTCTCCCTGCCTCCCTAATGCCCTGCTGGTGCTGTGTTACTGCTGCTTCGGTCTTAGCTCTGCCACGGTCACCACGCACAGACATTCCCATTCCCATCCCCCCTCTGTCGGCTCCTCAGACCAGTCTGTTGATATTTCTGATTCGTTCCTTGACCTGACTGTGTCAGCTACAACTGTCAGCAAAAATGTACGTACAGTTACATTAACTCTACTTTTTTTCTGGTTTTGTTTTTCAGAACTGGAAGGAACAAAATTAAAAACCCTAGGACTGAAGTTGCCCTTCAAGGTGACTGAATTCACTTCCTTCCACTTAATGGGACTTGTAGACTGGGCAGCAGAAGCAGGCATGTGAATGCTCACATTTGTACCATGAAGGCATAGTACAAACGAACTTTTAGCAGTCGGAAAAACAATAAAACACTTAATCAGAGAAAACAGTATTGTATTTTGTCAAAAGAAGAAAAAATCTCAGAAAATAAAGCCTTCAGAGGAAAGGATACAGTTTGTAGCTCATCTCTATTTTTCACCTTAAAAAAGAGAATATGAAGGCAAAAGAGTGGAATTTGAACTAAAAAATATAATACACACATCAGGTATATAACCATTAACAGGAACAAAAGTCAAGTTTCTTTCACAAGCTTCAGAAGTATTTTGTTTGAAAGGACATAATATAACGCAAGAGAGGTTTTTTTAATTTTTGTTTGACTTCTCTGCTACAGGATGACAAATCAAGAATATACAGATATCGCATTGCTGTGTAGTATTTTATCCCCAGTTAATTGCATTTGAAATCTTTCAAAACAAAAGTTACCTGTTATTTTTCTTAGTTCCTTAATAATTTCCTCTGTGGCTGATAGAGATAAAAAGCTGAGGTTTTTTCCGCAGTTTAGACCTCTTGTTTACCCTTTCCATTGTATAATAGTTCATAGTGATCCATCTTCCAGAAGAAACAGAAAGAAGATGCATTCAGTAATTTTTCCCATCGCTGCAACCCTTGGCAGAATATAGATTTAAAAAAAAAATTCCTTTCAGATCAGGTGAAAGTGGTGTTGATCAATTGTTGGAAGCAGCTTGACAAAGTGGAAAAGCTCAAGCTTTTTCAAAATGTGTAGTGAGCCATCATAGTGTTGCTGATATGCTATGCAGGTACTGGTTTCCTCTGCAGAACAGATAGTTTATTATTTCTTGTAAGAGTTACAAACTATTGAGACTATCAGATCTGCTCGTGTGTTGTAACATCAGCTAAACACATGGAATTTACAATGTATATATGTATATATGGCTAGTAGTCGAAGATAAAGTTCTCTATCCATTTATTACCATAGTACAGAGCTTCTGCTTGTACACCAGGTCACTTTATGGAAAAATCCACAAAATTTAATGAGGAAACAGCATAAATTTACAGAAATACTCTTTTCCTTACCTAGAGGATTATATTTGTTCAAAAATGCTGCATGTGTAATTCTTATTATAAAAATTTATCAAGTGTTAAAACTCTCAGGATAGATTTGTGTTCTCTGCTAATCTTTACAAAAATTTCCCATAAATATAAGTTGTCCCTAAAGGGTTGTGTAGAGTGATTGCAGCATGGATGTTTTTTCCAGGAAGCAGGTTACAACTGTCTCTTCGGCTTGCATCTGTTCACCTTTAGCTGTGATGCTATTGTCTAGATATTCAAGGTGCTTGCTCTTTTGGGAGTAGTCTCCTGTCATGTGAGACATCCTGGCCCTTAGCATCTGCACCAACCAAAAACCAAGGACTGAAGGGAGGTTGCTGTTGATAAAGAAAAGGCAGTTCTGCCACCCTCCTGTTAGGCAGTGTTTTAATGACATACCCAACACCCCTCAACTGATTATTTCAATGGACTATTTCTTGAGAGGGTTTTAGGTAAAGACTTCCCAGATCTTTTATTTCAGACAGGAACAGGAGAGATTTGAGATCACCTCTGGCCCTGAATACATCTCTAAAAGTAGTATAAATGTGGACTGACTGAAAAAGGTCTGAATGGGTTTTTCAGTTTACACTAAGATCAGGTCGCAGTGTGAACACACCGCAGCCCACAAGACGCTTCTTGGCTGGGTAAGTATGTCCTGTAACTCCCTCCCACCTGCCATATTCCGGACCAAACTGCTGCCAGCACTTGTGGTTTCACTGAGGAAGCTTTAGAAAATAAAGAATGGCATTAGTACTGTTCAGATGAAAGAATTCTTTGATCCTCAGGACAGATCCAACAGCACCACATTTTCTGTGAATTTCTCTAGAAATCCTTTCAAAATTATAAACCAGAGAAATATTTTGCCATTCTATGAATTTAAAGAAGAGCAACTTTTTAAGATGTTATTTCACATCCAAGTGTTGACATTTGGATTTTAAGTACTCTACAGGGTTTTCAAGATCTGCCTGATTAATAAATTTTATCACTATGGTACATAACTTTATACCATGTGGCTAATTGCCAGATGTGCACCCAGCAACTCTCATCCCCCTTCTCAATAGTAGTTGCATGGAAATTAGGTGGAAATACTCATGGACCTAGATAAAGACAGGGAGATCCCTTACAAATTACCATCATGGGCAAAACAGGTTTTACTTCGGGAAAATTAATTTAGTTTATTTCCAGTTTAAAATAGAGTTAGATGGTGAGAAATAAAGACAAAACGACATGGTCTCCCTTTCCCCCAAGCAGCACAGAGGGACTGGGGACTAGAGCCAGTCTGTGATGCTTCCTTTCAGCAACTTCCTCCTCAGACTTCTTCCTCTGCTGTAGCATGCACTCTCTTCATGGGATACAGTCCTTCTCTACTCCAGTGTGGGGTCTTCCAGGCTGCAGCGTTCTTCAGGGCCTGTCTACCTGCTCTAGTGTGGGATCCCCCATAGTCTGTAGTGTGGATATCTCCTCCTCTGTGGTCTCTTCCAGGGACTGCAAGAAAATCTCTGCTTCAATGCCTGGAGCACTTCCTCTTCCTCCTTCTCTAACCTCGGTGTTAGCAGGATTGTTTGTCACACTTAGTGCCTTTCCCTGCTGTACAGCATTTTTTATAATTTCTTACATATGTTCTGCCAGAGGCACCACAACCTCCTCTGACAAGCTCAGCTGTGTCCTGCGGTGAGTCCATTTTGGAGCCAACAGGAACTGACTGTGTCCGTCACAGAGCAGGCCCTGGCTCCTGCTCACAAAGGCTGTCCCTGCAGCTCCCACCATTACCAAAACCTTATCACATATATCCAACACAAGAAGTTATTAGATAGTTGATGTTTATTGCAAATATAATGATATAGAGTTACACATACACTGTACCAAAACATACTGTGACTTCTAGCCTTCTTCTCAAGTGGGCTAAAATTGATAAGCTTAACACATTAAAAAATTTAAGAACAGAGACACTGCAGGGATTGACCAGGGAATTGTGATACTTTTCTGTAGGCATAATTTTTAAGAAATCATTCTGTGTTTCCCCTGTGTTTATAGCTTAATGTAAATCTGTTAAAATCTACAATGCATGAAGAAAAGAGTGGTCTAGCACAGGCATTTTTTAAAAGCCAACGCATTTAATCGGTTAAAAGTTGGAGTTGGAGCAGACATAATATTAAGACTTTTTTTTTTTTCTTACTATTACATCTAGATACGGAGTTGGAACAAACTCCAATAAAAGTACAAGGAAGTGAATTGTGTTCTCATTGGAAATATAAAGCAATGAATGCAGCACTGATTGTCATAGCAACTGGAACATAGCAGACATATCTTAACATTATTCTCAGCTGTAGGGTCTGTACTCACCAGCTTACTGACACAGTATGAAGTAAACACTCACATTAGCTGGGCAACCAGCCGGTGTAGCAGTGGGGAGTGAAAGGTGATAGGTAATTATTGAGGACCTAATAGGAACAGCCAGAGTCCTGGCATATATATTATATTCATCCTATTAAAAATACACCAATAGAAACTCCATTCCATATCTACATCAGAAGATAGGGATGTACCAAAAAAGCTAGAAATAGTGTTTAACTGAGAATTCAAATGAGGATGCCATGGGAGAGAACAAAGTGCTGTCTTCATGGTCTGGGGAACAGATGAAGGACAACGGATTCAAAGGCTACCAGCACAAATGGGTCTGGAAACCTTCCTGCAGTAGCCCCACACAATATATCTTTCACCCTGGTCCTTTGGCTTTGCAGGGGAGTTCACTTGTCTATGAGAGTAAGCAGCAGCAGAAGTGAGCAACAGGTGAAAAGAGAGTTGCTTATGGGAGGACAGAACCAAGAACAAGTCTTAAGAGGAATGACTGAGGGAACTGGTGGTCTGAAGAAAAGGAGGCTGAATGAAGACTGTGTCACTCTCTACAACCACCTGAAAGGAGGTTCTGGAGGGTTGGGGAGATTTGTCTCTTCTCCCTAGTTAGAAGCACCAGGGTCAGAGGAGACAGTCTCAAGTTGAGCCAGGGGACATTTAGATTGGATATTAGGAAAAAATTATTCACCAAAAGACTTATAAAGCCATGGAACAGGCTGCCCAGGGAAGTGGATGAGTCACCATTGCTGGAGTTGTTTGAAAGACAAGTAGAAGTAGTGCTTAGGAACATAGTTTAGTGTTGAACCTGGTTAACAATTAATCTTACAGGTCTTTTCCAGCCTAAATGGTTCTATAATTCTATGACCTGAATAAACTTACTGCTGTGTATTTTTAAACTTCTTCTCCACCTCTGCTGTTGCACACACAAGCTTTGTCCTAGAGCCCTCTTTGGCTGTAAAAGACCACAGAAATATAGGAGCCATTCATGAATAGTGGAAGGAGTTTTTCTAGAATGAACAGGATATTACTGTGACAGAGTTACTGATGATCATATACTGTACTAAGTGTCCCCCAAAAAGTAGGTAGCCACTAGGTAGTAGGTAGTAAGAGACCACTATATTTGGTCTCTTAAATGAGTTTGGCCTGGTGTTCAAGAATGCTTGAGAGCAAAGTTGTCCCTTCTCTGAAGAATCCCATTGCCTTTACTCAGAAAGAAAATAAACATCTTATTTCTAGAAAAGGTGAGCTTGTAAAGTGAATTAATAAGCAAAAAAATGTTTGGAGAATCTGAAACTTTGTAAATGTCTATCTAAATTTTCAGTGAAGTTATGGTTTGGCATTAATTAGTTATATTAGTCTAGTGACGTGAGCTGTATATCACTTAATTTTATTAGCTATCAGAATTAAAAAAATATTTTATAGATAATGTAAGTGATCAGATGACAAAAAATTAACATTTAAGAGGTTCTCTTACTTGCCCATATCACATTCACGCACACCTTTTTAAGGCAAACTCCTACATCTCCAAACATTTGCTTTTGTTTCAACTTTTCAGGGGACCAAGCATCAGAAGTTTATTGTAACAAAACCTGACCATGTCTAATTTTTACTGCTAACAGCACAAGTCAGGAAAGGAATATAGCTGGTTTACTCTACCATGCCAAGAATCATTGCTCAGCAAATCTCTTCCTTTAATTTCTAACAAGATCAGAAAAGCTTAAAAAGGTATTAGAATATAATGCAGTCTATACCATTGCTATTAATAGTATCACTGATATTTTCCAAAGAAAAAAAGTTCTGATTAAGAGCCAATTTACATATATATATATATATATATATTTAATTATATATATCTATTAGCCAGAACAGAAACCTGGGACTTTTCCGTGTGTCAGGTTTCATTCATTTTAGTAAGGTAGTGTCAGTATACTGCCAACATTTACAACAGAAATGTCGCAGATGGTGTGTTTAAAATAGAACTGGCAAATTCAGTTGTTTCACCTGAGGTGCATTGAAGTGGTGCTATACTTTATGGGAAAACTGAAAATGTTATTCTAGATTAGGCTAAAAGAAATTGCATTAACTCCTCAAATGTAGTAATATATATTTTTAGCCATCTGAGGATCTCACTACAGGGTACTGTATTCAACATATTCACCAGTTGTAATTTGTATAAGACTGCAAAGAGTAAAAAATAGCGCCAACTCATAAATTTCCAAGTTCTAGTATTTTCTCTATCTGTTTACTAAATATATGAAGCTGAACCTTGAAAATCATTAAAGAAAAAATCTCACTGGTGTTAATGTGGATATGTTCATGAAACATAACCATGAGGTCAAAAAACCCAATGGATTATATGTTCCCATAAATAAACTACTGTAGACACATCAATTAGAATAACAGTACAAATATGTAGCTGAGAGAGAAGTACTCATTTTTCACTTTTTAACACGCCCTGGAAATTTATTTCATTTGGGAAAATTAAGGCAGAGTTGATCAAGTACTTTCTATGGCAATATGAGTACTTTTTGTATTTTAAGTGGAAAGAAAAGAAACTTACATTAATTCTAACTGTAATGTAAAGCTGTGGCTCAGGGGAGTTGCAGGTAGATGAATTTAAAATTGTGGTTTTATTTCACAAGGTAGAAAACTGGTTGTGTAGATAAAGCATAGAATTTTGCAAGCTGTTCTTCTAATAGACCTCCATAAGCAAGGGGCTACACATGAGAAGGTAGTTCAGCCACAGGCACTGAAAGCTTGATTATATTTTTTTACTGCCATTGAACACTATCAGCTGATGTACTGATGATGTAGAGTAGTCTGAGACTAGGCAGTGGAAGAATAATGGACTTTAAAGCACTGTTTCAGGCTAATTTAAATCAGTAATAGAATGATAAAGCTTTTACATTTTAACATCATTTTTCTTACCATAAATATGATAAAATATTACTGATATATGACAGTGTTCTGGTTTCATATTAACTGATAAATGAGAGTCTAGCTTTAGAGTCATAGATATGGCTGAGGTATAGGCTTGTCCAGGTATAGGGTTGCACTGCACAATAGTAACATAGCTAGCAGATAAATAACTATTTCCAGTAATGTAAAAAATTCCTGAAGTAGAAATTATTTATAATAATAAATTCTTCTTCTTATAGAAGAGCTGAGGAAACTCAACAAGGAGTTTGGTAACATCTCCTGATTTAAATATGTAAGAATATTTTAAAATTAAGAAGTTGCAAATCCAATTCTTCTTTCTTTGCACATCAAATTGCTAATCAAATTGTTGCTGAATTTTAGAAACTCTCTAAACGCAGGCAAAGAGTCAGGTTTAAAAATAAGACATTGTTTATTCTGTGGAGGGTGTAATGTGGAAGTTTTCCACAAATCAAGCACACTAGCGAGCAAAAAGCAAAAGAATTTATGCACTAAAATTTACTTAAATCTGCCTACACAGTTGCCACCTACCTAAAGCACAGTGATCTAGCTTGCGTAACCTTATGCAATACTTATTACTGTGCCTGTGTGTGCCTCTTTGGGGGTCTCTGGTGATCATTTAGGGAGGTGACCCCTACTCAGCTTCAAGCCAAGTTCATCTCAGGATGCACAAAACCCAAGATTGTGTGCCAGATAAGATGTCATCTGAAGCTTCAGCAGCCATGTCTTCTTAAACAATTGCCAAGCAGTAAATGAAGTACAAAAGCTTTCCATAGCTTTCAGTAGAACCCTTTTAATACACCCGGTAAGATCTATTTACATTAAAAACAGGGGTTAAAGTAAGAATGATACTCTCAGCTTATATTTACAACAGAGATCAAAGGTAGGGACAGAGAATTCTGCTTAAAGATGACAAAATCTGTTGCATTGATTACTCTTTGTTGTCTTCTTTTGCTACCCACTCTGCTCTAATACTGCCAGGCCCCACTGAAACTCAAAGGCACAGCTGCTCAGTGATGAGCTACACAAGCCTGACTGCTACAACCCACCCCTGAAGGCAGGGCAAATGAGTTTTTTGTTGTAATATCCCTTGAGGCATATTAGAGTGAAATGACCCTGAATGACCAGAGTTTATATATATAAATACATTAAAAATATATATAAACATATATATGTGTTTATATATATAAAATATATCTAAATATGCATATATAAACATATATATATAGCAGCTTTATTTTAGAACACTTTGGCTGCAATGGAAAAGAGGTATGTAGCTGGTCTGGTTATTATCTATAGAAATGAAACAATATAGAAGTATAAAGATGTCACTTAAGAAAACATATAAGGAAAAAAAAAGAAAGAGAAAGAAAGGCTAAGAATAGAGAACCAAAGGGAAAGATAACACCATCCATGGATCCTGCAATGAGACTTGATTGTTACAATTTCAGTGTCTGATGCTCAGTGATGATTGCAGTCCTGATCCAACAGGGCTGGGGGAGCTCACACAACATAAAGTTCAATGGGTTCAGGAGGGAACACCTCCCCTGGGACGGAGGGAGTTTAAAATATCTTATGTAAGACTGTGCATCATGCGCAGACCTCTGATGGATGGCCCCAGAAATGAGTCTGGGGGCACTTTGGGGGTCTTTGGTAGTTTACAACACCTTCTAAGACATGGCAGCTGCCTCTCACAGCAGCCAGCACAGATGAGCCGGTCACATCGGGTTAGAAGGGATGAACACCGTCAGGCCTGCCTGTGAACGTGCATGTCCGCACATCTTCCCCGGGGGGGGTGTGTGGGGGTGGTACACTTAAGCCACTTGTGTAAAAGGGGACATTGGCATGATAAAAAGCATTATCCCACCTCCAGGATCTGCTTCTTGTCAGCCTTATCTGGTTCAAAACTCAGCTTTTTGCTAAACAAAGATTGGTTTGTAGTGGCCATCCTCCGATGGTGGAGGTCTGCACCTGGGCTGTTTTTATGCAGATCAGAGGTTTTGCCACCACACATCCAAAAACTCGTCTCCTCCCCTTCGGTTGTGGGGGTGCAAACCTGACCTCAGTAAAGCATCCCTGCTTTTGCAAATGGCCAATTGCTTGAGTCACTAACCATTACCATTCCAGTGTCTCACACTGACCCATGGTTTGTTTCCTGTCATGCCTCCTTCAGGTACAACTGGGGGGAAGCCAGACCTGACCCTCAAGACATTCTGCTTGCTTGGCTGTCAGGGCTTGGCAGCAGCTGCTGAAAAAACCAGCTGTGCCACCACAGTTCTGCTCACTACGTTATTTATATGTTGTATTCTTCTATTGCTTATTCTACTCTATCATGCACTCTAAGTTCAATTTGATTATCTGTACACTAAGCATGCATTGATGTTATCATTAGCAACATCATATTTTGCAGGCATACAATATATCTTTAGAAGCTGTATTTTTTATTTCTCCTTTTAAATATTTTCTTCATATAGTACTGCTGGTATTTTCTGGAGACAATCTGCTTGGGAGTCAGTTACCTAACGTAAGTTCCATACTTATTCAGTTGCACAGTTACAGTGATTTGAGATCAAGTCTTTCAGGCTGACATAACTTTTCATTATCTTAGAGAATAAATTTGATTTGCTTTTCAAAAGAGATATTTTAGAGTTCTTTTCCTCCTTAAATAAATAAGTAATGCAGTGCTTCTGCTAATGTAGACTTATGCCAAATATGGGTTTGTATGTATTAAATAACTAGCTACCAGCGTAAGCATACTACTTCAAAATGTTATTAAAACTGTTTTGAATTGTTTTCATTCCGTTTCCATACTGGAAAGAAAATATACTATTCTTTTTATTCTGAACTCTATGAAATTTTGAAAATATTGAGGGTTTTGAGATCATCTGGGTCTCCTTAAAGACCTGCGTATCTTCATTAAACATTAGTTTCTACCTTTTGTGCCATATGGTGTGTTTACTTCTCCTTTCAATTAACTTTCCATCCCCTAATATTGAGACTCTTTCTATGACTCTGGTGCTACTGGTGTCAGGTGAGTCTTGATCTATAGCTGATCTTATTCAAAGCAGAGCTTAGAACCTTAAAGTCTTCACAATGTCAAAGGGAACACCATATCCTTCAAGGAATTCGCATTTAAATGTATAAATGCAGTTTAAAAATTTGAATTTTAAGCACATGGGAGAGAAAGTTTTGTATGACTCTGCACACAATCTCTTTTGTGAGTAAAAAAATGCAGCTATTTTACCCACAGTATTTTTTTTCTTGTAGCAATAAGTATCAAAAATATTTCGTGCTTTTTTTAATAATGCAAAGACAAACACTCTCTAAGATGTTCCCTATAAAAAGAAAAGGTGGGCTGTACTGTCACCTACTATTTATTTGCTTTTAAAATCCTACCAGAGCTTTAGGTTGAGCTGTAGTTCAAGGAAATGGCAGGGGAAAATATTATATGAACCATTAATTTATTTTGGTCTATATTCAATTAAGGGTGTCTTGAATAATCTATCCATAAGAAGTATTTTGTATTGTAAAATAATATCCTTCAAGGTGAAGCTTGAATTAATTAAGAATATAATCAAGTTTTATACCTTTTTCACTATTCAGTCTGTAACTCAGAGAGTCTAAGAACAATTCATTATAATTCAATAATACGATAAAAAGGTCTTGAAGGTTGTTGGGTTATTTTATTCAGCTCGTCTATCTTTTAAAGTAAATTCATGTTCAAAGAACCTAGCGTTTCTTACTGTCTGGAATGAAATTCTTCTGACCGTTATTTTAAGAAGTAAGCTAAAGTCAAAGATCAAAAATTATGTTTATAAATTAAGATATTATTAAAAATTTGGACAAATCATAGAATTCATAAACATTTGATTAATTCACATTAACAGTTTTATTTTGGATGGAGAAACAGCAATTATGCAAGGTTTCC
This sequence comes from Atrichornis clamosus, assembly GCA_013400975.1. NCBI lineage: Eukaryota > Metazoa > Chordata > Aves > Passeriformes > Menuridae > Atrichornis > Atrichornis clamosus. The sequence goes on along the minus strand of WBMZ01009059.1, from coordinate 10,191 downwards.
CTTTTCTTTATATTGACAGGAATTTAGGTTTAATTAACTCATTATGTATTATGCTGGAGAATACTGATTATTTTTCCAGTGACTATTACTTTAGATTTAGCCAATACTTCAAACATTTCCCTTTCAATAATGACTTGGCTCCTTGAATGTATTCAACTGAAAGTCAAGTAGGAAAATTAAAACTTACTCTTCCATTTAACCTTTTTGGATACTGGACAAAACTACATGTGGTCAGAACATGCCACAGATATAAATTTTCCATATATTTTGAGTTGACTAATGAATGAGGAAAAGGGACCCCATTGAGAAAATAATTTCTTAGGTATCTGAAAAACTCAAGTTGAACTCATTACTGAACACTGAGAATTTCCAGGAAGAAAGACACCATATCTGCCAACCTAGATGTCAAAACACTAAAGCCAAGCCTTCCATTTGCAATGCAATCCTTCATTTCCTAATTTGCCGCCTTTCCAAATTGAGCACAGAGTTTCACAAATCTCTTCACTCTTGTGACCAATGACAGGACTCATGGACACCACATGAAGCTGAGTCAGGAGAGGTTTAGATTGGATATCAGGAAAAGGTTCTTCATGCAGAGGATGGTTGGGCACTGGGACAGGCTCCCCAGGGAAGTGGTCACAGCACAAAGCCTGACAGAATTCAAGAAGAGTTTGGACAATGCTCTCAGGCACATGGTGTGACTTTTGAGGTGTCCTGTGCAGGGCCAGGAGTTGGACTTGATGATCCTGAGGGGTCCCTTCCAACTCTGGATATTGTATAATTCCATGCTTCTATGAAATGCAACTGAGAGAAGAACTCAGCTCTGACTTGTAGCATCTCATGTAATCTATTTCACAAAAAAACTGAAAATTTAGTTTCTATTAAGAATAGAAGACATTTTTAGGTCAAAAAATGCCACTTCGCACCTTTCTTCGAGGCAGGAAGGGTGTGAGGGGGATGAGGTCCAGGCGCAGCGACCTTCCAAGAAGCGTCCCTTGTCGAGCCGCTCTCGCGGGGTTCGCAAACCCCTGCGCACACCAGGCACTCCCTGCGAGGTGTCTGCAGGCAGCCACACATGCACACACACGCCCTAAGCTGTCGGCGGAGATAAAGAGGTGGGAAGGGTTCTTTGTATGGAGTTTCACGGAGTTTAATGAAGATCCTCACTCAAAAAACCCCACTGATAAAGAACGACATTTCCGGGCTTACACAGGGTTAAATACCGGGATAGCAAGGGGCGGAGAGAACATCAGGGCCCAATCACATGAGGGTCCAGGGGCGGAGATAAGGTGGAGTGAAACGGGGAAAACCAACTGGGGAAGGAGAGGGGAGGAGAAAGGGAGCCAGAGCCTATGGGGTGTCGAGTGAAGAAGAACTTCCCAGAACAGGGGAGGGGAGGCCAGCAGATTGACAAGAAGATTGACATAACTGGGTTACATCATCTTTGGGAGAAATAATTACATCAGCAAGGGGGAGAACCTTAAACCTTGCAGCGTCCCACCCACAGCTAGGGACAGCTTGCTCCTTAGGGACGGCAGTGGCGGCATCCACCACCCCCACAAAAAAAAGATCAATGGCAAAAAAGAAGCAGAAACAAAATAGTGAGCACTGAGATTCCTGACTTCTACATCTGACCTCCTCTGGACTCCAGTAAGAAAAAAAAGAAAAAAAAATTGAAGAAATGCTATTGCCCTTTCCCTCTCCAAGCTTAGGGTCTCATGTCCTGCCACGACACGTCTGCCACTGCCTTGGAATTTCCAGCCTCAAACTTCCTCTTGAAGATCATGATTTTATCCTTTCTTTAAATATTAGTAACATGACATCAACATTTCTTTTGTTTATACATTAGGAAATATTTCTGTAAACTGAATTCAGTACAATTTTTCTGGGACTTTTGTGTACTAAACACTAAGATGTCTTATTATGATGATCATAATGTGCACAAATATGAAACAATTAGGCATTCTTATAAAACAAATACATTTTAATAATAAGATTTTGTCTAAACACTTTCAGAGTTTCACAGAAATTCCAATCTCTCAGGGAATATTACTCCCAAAGGAAGAAATTTCAGGAAAAAATGCCAAAGATAGTGGAAGTAAAAACACTGAAAGAAGAAAATTGAAGTTAAAAGACAATAGATGTCTTTGATTCTGTGATATATAAATATACATATACATATGTAAAAGATGAGGTGTGTATATAAAATATATCACAAAATTTTTCATGGATCTTATAAAAAAAAACCCCAAAACAACCCCCAACCAAACCAAAAAAACCATTGCACAGGCTTTACCTAACAATTCACTTCTCTGACTCAGACTATACAAGTAAAAGGTGCAACATGATCCCTAATTGCTGCCATATATTTTAATTCCTTATGTCAAAATAAATTGGCTCAGTTCCTGGCTCAAGTTCTCAGAGAACTAATTTTAACTCTTTCTCATCAACAAATAGAGTAACAAAAATTTGTGTTCAGAACAATTCCTAGTGCTCACAGGTAACTTATATTTAGGTGTGGAATTTTTTTGTATGTGAAAATTTTCCAAAGACATTCTGTGAAATACTTTACGCGATATGTACATAATGATTTAAGATTATCTCCCCTATCCCATTATTTCAAAAGGTCACTTGTTTTTGGCTGTGTGTACACAAGGCTCTATTACTGTTGTTCCTACTATTAATAATACTATTTAATCTAATTCAATTTTATGAGTGGAATAACTATACTTGGTTTGGCTATCATGCAGGTCTGATCAGCATTTGCCAGTCATCCTCTCATTTTTGTATTTATATTTGCATTATTCTCCTATGCTTAGACATTTCTGTCCACCCCCTTCTTCATTTAATTTGTTTACCTTAGAGACTGTTTTACAAAGTAAATCAACTATTCCACAATTCTCATTGATCTCATCTATTAATGGGCCTACTGTCTCATTTTATTCCCACGTAGTTTTATTTCCCCAGTTTCTGCATAGATTTTATGCAGACTGGTATCTGCAAACCTGTGCAAAATTAGATGACTTTGCTGAATCAAAACAGTATTGTAGAGGATATTATCACTAGTTTTGGGAACTGTGTCAGTATTCATGTGAAAACCAAAATAGGTATGTTGAAAGCTCATATATGAAGCTTATGGAGAGCATTTCTAGATCCAGGCACAACATTTATCAACATTTCCTCTCAAACACAACCAGCACTGCCACAAAGCATAATAGCTTTAAGAGCAGACACTCCACTGCTGAACATATATTGAATAATGTGTCTTACTACAATCCATTGTCCTGGCAATCTACTAGGAATTTGATGCACTGCCTGAAAAGGTTCCAGGAAATCTGAGAGGGTTAATTCTTAAATCACAAATTTGACATCTAAGGGAAGTGTTGTTCATTCTTCTGGTGAAACTTACTTGACTTTCTTTCTCAGAGAAGTTCAGCATCTCTGTGTTCAGCAAATAATCTTCTTTTAAGACTGAAAGATGTTGTATGTGTTCCAAACATTTTACTCAAGCAATAGTTCAAGGCATCACTAGTTTCTTGAGAAGTTGAATTTATCTGAGTTAAAGACTATTTAATTTATGTGCAATAAAGGCAAATTTAGCCATCAAGAAGGTCAAGCAATGTGATCAACATTACAAGTCCTTCAAGGGAAGAATGTGTTTAAATTCAGCTACATTCTATTCTCTAAATTTTCAAATAACCAATACTGTGACTAAATTGAATAAGGCTAAACAAATAATCCAATGTAGTATTCTGCATGAAAAGGTCAATTGGCTGCACCATTGTGTAACCCCTTGAACGGTTTCATTCATTAAAGATAATTTTTATGGGCTTTTTGAACATTAGGCATAGCTAGCAAGTCATGTAACTACAGCAGGGCTTTTGAAGTCCCTGTATGAATGTGACATGTTGCTTCAATGATGAAAATAGAAAGAGTTTATGAACAATAAACAAATTAATTTCAGAAAATAGAAAGCTTTTTAGGAAGTACTAGTAGCTGATACCAGTGTAAATAAATATAAAACAACCATCCATAATGTTTACATTTTTTTAGCTTACACCTTACATCCCCAAGTTCACTACTCCATCATTTGTAGACAAAGTATGTAGCCTGTGTACAGCTAAAATTAGCAAAACATAAAAGTGTGGAGGTTGTTGCTTGGTTTGGTTGGTTGGTTTTAAATATAGTATGCTATAGAGATTTACTAAATGTGATGTACATATTCTTTAAATAACTGGCCTCAGTTTGTGACGGCTGACAGCTGGTCTGTAAGCCTCACGGAGGACACAGTCAGTGTCTATTCATAAGAAGAAAGCACTGAGAAAATAAATTTACCCATGAGAACTCATTGTCAACAGAGTTAAGAAATCCAAAACAAGGAGATAAATATGCAGCAGCATTTTGCACATGATGTTTTTCTGAAATGTGTAAGTGCTGATGCTATAGTCAACCAATAAATGGCAATGTCGTAGTTATATAATAGCCAACAAGTGTGTTGTAGCAGCTAAATAACCAATAACCCTGTAGTACGAATGATAAGATATAGAAATGTATAAAAGGAGATGGATTGTTTTATTAAACACGACTTTTGCTCTGAACCTGGCACTGTCCACTTCGTGTGTCGCGTCCGCCCCAACAGCGACAGCCGTTCTGCCTGCCACTCACTTATTCTGGAAGTTGTATAAAGAGATAAACTGGGGGGAGGAAAATGTCTCTTTGCTTACATCCAGTTTAAGTGTTGAAGAATGTCTGCTGCCCAAGGTAAGAGAGAGGAAAATGGAAGTAAAATAACATTACCTAGATTATATAAGAACACTATTAAAACACAAAGAAGATATTTCATGAGATATTTTTAAATCCAAATGCTTATATTCAAAGAAAATTAATAATGGTAATTTTGTTACTGTTCTGCAAATTAAACACAGATGAGATATGGTTCTTAATTTTAGGCAAAGGTAAATTCTGCTAGTCTTGAGTAATTACTGACTTCAGAGAACAACAGTTATTTCAGTGAAAGCCAGTAAGTAGAAATAACTACTGTATGAAAAAGAGTAAGCTACACTAGAAAGAAATCTGCATTAGATCTCACGTCTAAATATAAAATCTCTAAAACTGCTGTCAAAACTCCTGAAAAGTTTTCTGACTTTCTTGTTTCTCCATTTTCTTTGCTTACAAAGTAATGAAAGATTGAAAGAAGCTATCTTTATAGAAAATCAGTACTTGTAGTGCAGAGTAATAAATCTGTGTATTGACAAAATTTGTCAGTGGCAAAACCATGTCAATTAGGTTAATATTGCCTATAGACATGGAAGATTAATATAGAGTAATACACTGCATTAAAACCAAAGTCTTAGTAGAACTACTTGCATAACTTCATTAACGTTCTTTCTCTTACTTGTGTAGCAAAATAAAACATTACTCAGAAAGTGAAGCCTATGAAACATCAACTATTAGTATGCATCACACATATCCAAACTCCTCTTGCTAATGAAGTAATGATATTTTGCCTGCTCTTTTAGTTACCATGCCTTTAGCTAGGCATCCAGCTTTTCCAATGATTTATCTTCTTGGCTCTGCACCTTGTCCTGCTGTTACAATGCTGCCTCCTGCTATCACAGGGAATGCACACAATCTCTTTCACCTCTCTGAAGATAATTAACAGAATTTCAGTCTCTGGAGCAACTAATCAATGTTCTATAGTTTTCTGGAGAACTCAATTTTCCTTAAAAAAAAAAGGAAAATAATTGAGAAAGATCAAAAGAAAAGTCTCATTACATGCAACAGTTTCAGAACTACAATACATTAAGAAAAAACAAGTAGTTCTGGAAGAGCTACTCCTGAACATAATGGATGGTTAAGGAACAGTCTGTGGTTTTCTTAATTGTTTATCACTGCACTTTACATACACACATGCTGATATTAAGTCCCTGACCAATTATATATCTTGATCATTTTATGTCTCTTATTCTGAAAAAGTCCTATCATTATCCAATTTTTAAAATACTATTAAAATGCAGCTCTAAATTTTAGTGCTATATCCCCTGCTACAAAATCAGTTCACATTTTTCCTATAAATAATATGAAATCAAGATACCTTGATACATTTCCATATAATCACAAGTTTATGCTTATTTACTTCAGTAGTACTGTATGTGCTTCACTTCCTGTACAGACACAAGCTAGTGCTCACTGTCTGGTAGCACCAAATACTACCAGTGCCTGCAGAAAACAAATTATCTCAGCTGTCTAAAACAGGGATATCCACTTTCCAGACCACAATTTTGAAAGGAACAGAAAAGGATAAATTAAATGAATTAAGAAGAAAAAAATTATATTAGATAGGGAAAGGTAATGCCTCCCTTTCTTTCTACTTGTCTTCCTCATGGATTATAGAAGTAAGAGTCAGGATGTGCTCTCTCCCCTTTTTCCTTCTCTATTTTTGTGTTACCTCTTTGGCAGATCACATCCATTTCATTCATGCCATGAGTGGGCATGAGGAATAAGGTGACTAGGTTGGAGGGGACATTGTTAGTTATGGGAAGAGGAGATGTAATGAGGACATTGTGATTTACTCCTTTAGAAAAACAGTACCTCTGGCTCTCAGATGATGCTGGAAGCCAAAGGTTCTCCAGTTCTGCTGGAAAGGAACTAAATCACAAAGGTGAAATGGCCAAATTGCTACAAAGTATGCCATGGTATGGTTGAGTGGGCATGGTGGTATTAGGTCGAAGATTGGACTTAATGATCTTGGACGTCTCTTCCAACTCCTACGATTCTATGTCTTGTCCATCTACCTGGAGCCAAAAATGAAGAGTAAATTGTAAAACTGCAATAGATTAAACTTCAGCAAGATCTGTCACTGTTGCTGATTCAGTCAGGGATCCATTCTATTGCCTAAAGGTAGATTTCTATGCTGTTTGAGTTCCCCTAAAAATTTGAAGCATTTGCATGGGACTGTCAAATATGAGAAATTCAAACAATTTCAGACATTAAAAAGGATACCTAGGACATCTCCAAGCAGAATAAATGTTCCCAATCAGGCAAGTGAATCAAGCCTAAACATGTCGTGTTAAAGTCAGGACATTCCACAAAGCAGAAAGACAAAAGCAGTGCAAAGAGAAAGAATGAGTGCGTTTATTAGACTCCAGTTCCATATATATATCTTATCTATAAGGCGGTGCCAAGGCTGCAGTTTGTTCATGGGTGTATCTGCCACACCTAGCTACAGTTCATTGGCTTCTGCTTCATGTGTTTGGGTAAGTTTTCAGCTTCTGATTCCAGGGTCTACATCCGGGGTTTTCATTCTACTTGCTCTGCATCCTGTGCACTGGTGCTTCTCAGGATCTTTCTCGCTGTTCTCAGATACACTCTGATTGGCTCATCTCCAGACAGCTCTCAGGAGACGACAGACCAGCCGCTGACCCCCACATTTACAAGTATGTCTTGTAAATCAAGAAGTTCAATGGTCTTTGATATGCACACCCTCATCCAGATTATGATTCTCCAAATTAAAACATAAATACTAATCCTTTGTTATGGCATTAACTTTATCCTTATATAAAAAACATCATCAGGTTTGTGTTGAAAACATATTCTATCCCACCGTCCATTCTATATGTACCAGTGAGTTATGTACTTGCTACCTCTGGGAAAAAGAAATGGGTTTTGCTTAGAAGAACACACTTAATATTAAAAATCTAACTTCAGACAACAAAGGTGTAATTTAATCCAAAATCTCAGTGAAATTTTCTAGATCCCATGCCCAAGACATAAACTAGAAGATTCCAAGAAGGAAATGTTTTGAGAAAGGTAGAAACAGACCTTCAAAATTTTGTGGAAGAAACCGAGTTTGTTGCAAGAGGTAAAGCTGTAGAACTGTTCAAACTGAACATTTTGTTAGTCTTAAAATTACCCTGTGGGTGAAAAGCCGCACAGCAAATAACTAGAGCTGGCAGCATCCAGGAGTTCTTATCAGGAAGTTTGCAAAATTCATGATTCCTCCTCAGTCTTGGGCTTATCTCAGTACCTCATGTTACCCTGGCTTGCTTCCTTCTCACTGGCTCCCAGTCCTGCTTCTGGTGCAACCTTCCCCAGCTCCAGGGGACTTCATGGGTGACCGCCTGTTCTAGGGTGACTGCCAAATTTGTCTGGCCTTGTTTATCTGTGACCATCACAGAGGTTCAGCTCAGGCCAGGCAATGGTCCCGTGGCAACCAGTTTGCTGGTAGAGCAAGCTGGCACCAGCTCCTGCCCAGGGAAGCCCTGCCACACGCTGAGCACTGCCCTGGCAGCCTAAGGTGATGCCTGCTGCCATTTTCTAGTGTCAGAATTCCATTTGCTGACCAACCAGCAAGTTATGGTATTTGGTTACAAATTTGGCCTTGAATTTTCCTTGAATATAGAGCTCTTTGAGTACAGAGTTTTATGATGTGTCTCTGAAGGCAAGTTAACAACAATCATTGGTCCTGCCTGCATATATTTGCATTCTTTTGACAGAAACTTCATCTTGTAGAAGCCTGAACTGATTGCTGACCTCTTCTGTAATGTTCCACTACCTCTCTATTCCTGCCTGCATTGAGCACTCTTTCTTATGTAGAAAGGTTATTTAAGCTAACTTGTTATGCATTTTTTTCAAACCAATGGTTTGGTAAGTGATCTCAGCATCAAACCCACAATGTTCCAGATTAATGAAATGCACAAAGTTTATTCTTGGCCTGCTCACACACAATGTGTGAGTTGGTCTCTGGGATAGAGACGGCCATACACGTTAACCTTCTAGAAATAACATACGAGGATGCAGTGACCTGAGCTATCACTTTTAGCATGAGAGCTCCTTCCTCTCTGTTAAACATTTTGAAACTTGTGATCATATAGAATTTTACTGAGCAAAAGCCAAGGAAGGATGTGAAAATACACACTGTAGAGCATCTTGTTATTCAAGGTGATACAAATTGATGCTGTGAAAAAGAATATGCATTGCTCTCAAATTTTTAAAATTGCACCCTTATATATATATTCATCTTCCAAAGGGGAGAGAAAGAGATTAAGGAAACTAATATTTCTCAAGCTAGACACCAAGTCAAGTTTCATTTTTTAAAATAATTTGTGAATTCTGTCAAGATATATAGAGCAAAAAATGGAACTGCCTTCTCTTGCTAATCTGGAATGATGCAAAACCTTGAGAAAAGAGTACAGTATAGTAATTTATACAGGGAAAACGGGAGGCATTTTACTGATCTGAAATAATGAGCAGCTACTCTGTCATTCATTGATCAACTATAAATAACTGATCATAGGTATTACTACTTTTTTAACTTCTGACATGACCTTAGTTTATGAAGTTATCTGCTGGTCTCCTCTGTCCTCTTCCCTTCTGGTGCTGCTACCAGTCACACAACAGAATAAGAAGCATAATGAAGAAGATAAAAAAGACATGTAGGTAGAAATTTAGCATGAGTTAATTCCTATATGATGGAGCTATTAAACTGAGGTAAATATCCCTTTTCCTTGACAATTCACTACATAAATGTTCTATGTCTGTGAATGTAAGGCAAGCTCTGTATACCTAGTAGGCAGTGATGAAGAAGCAGAAAGTGTCTACCCTTGGCATTCAAGCAAGCAAAAACCCTGAAAATGGAAGACTGAGGCTGGTGACTTCCAGCACCAATACAAATGCTTCTGCCCCACTCATTCATCATCAGTCCTGGTTTAACTGGCGAGGTCCCAGTTGACTGGAGTTAGAAAATGTAAGGTCCACCTACAGAAAGAAAGTAAGGAGAATCCAGGTAACCTGTCAGCCTGACCTTGGAGTTGGGGAAGGTCGTGGAGCTGGTCATCTTGAGTGCCATCACAAAGCATGTGCAGGACACCAGGGGATCCGCCAAGCCAGCCTGCATTTATGAAACACGGGTCCTGCTTGACCACCAGTAAATTAAAGAAACATTTATTCATAAAAAGATTGTAAAATATTGAAACAGGATGCCCAGCAAAGTGGTGGAGTCCGTATCCCTGGAAGTGTTCAAAAAAATGTGTGTATATGGCACATGGCTTAGTGGTGAACATGGTGATGGTGCAGGGTTGATGGTTGGACATTATGATCTTAGAGTACTTTTCCAAACTTAAAGATTCTATAATTCTGTGATTCTATGACCAATGTATAAAATTACTCTGAATTTGTGGTGGGTTTGTGTTT